>JAMZAV010007064.1:0-33987 GCA_024449915.1 Sweltsa coloradensis | reverse complement strand
GGCAGTGGAAATTATTAAAAAAATCTAATGATTAAAAGGACCTGTAATGTAATTTTTAAAAAATTTTGGTTCAAAATTCAAATTGTGTATAAAAATACTAAAAAACACAAATTTCTGAGATACCCCGGGGATTTTGTTTGCCTGTGGAAGTATATTAAAAACACATAACAAAAACTTGTAGAAATACAGCCAAACCTTACACACTCAAAAGGAATGAGATCTAAAAAAGGGCCAAGCTCATCTACCCTTCCACAAAAACGTACAGTGTCCCATAACAGCATCCTCGAAAAGCTTGGCAAAATAGAATTTGCGATTATTAATTTAACGTAATAGTTTATCCAAGTTCTTTTTTTCTAATTAATTTAAACGTAATAACATGCAAATTCTATTTTGCCAAGCTTTTCGAGGATGCTGTTATGGGACACTGTACGTTTATGTGGAAGGGTAGATGAGCTTGGCCCTTTTTTAGATCTCATTCCTTTTGAGTGTGTAAGGTTTGGCTGTATTTCTACAAGTTTTTGTTATGTGTGTGATCTCATTACTTTTTCAAGTTCCATTACAAAATTATTTGCTAAAATATAATATTTTTATCAAAGTTGATTTAAATTCTATGGTATTAGCAGTAACAATATAGGATGTAAAATATCTAGACCCGGATTCATGTACATCCTGGGTATAGGTGGTATAACCATGGTATAACGACGGTATAAGGACTGGACCCCAATTCTTGAGTTCGTGGGAGATGAGTTGAAAACGCAATTTGAAAACGAAGTCGTTTTCGTTTTCGAAGGAATTGGTATGCTTGAACGGTATCGTGGAAAACGTCATGGGTTGTGAGTTGAAAGCATTGATATTAATTAAACCCTATAGTAGGCTAGATTAGCAGTCTCCTATACCTCCGCACAGGCGCGAGCGTAGCAAATTGAAGACTCAACCGGCCCATTTCAAGATGGCGATTTGGTGTTTTAATTTATGCTTTTTTAATGCAATAAAGTATTTTACTGGATTGTTTGATATGGTTTTAGCTTGTGCAGCATGGTATTAAACAAAAGAAACAATACGAAGTGATTGCATAAGGGAATTTAGTAATCATTTGGTGTTAATGGCTAGTATGCTTACCTGTCAACCTGGCGGCAATCTTGAGAACTATTTGGCCACAAATCGCTCCCATTTGATTAACATGTAAACTGTCATTTTAAGATGGCTTCTAATTGTACCGGAAGTGGACCACCGACTGCTGGTCTAGCCAATTATATAGGATGTCTATGGTTGAAAGAGTATCACGAAATCCAAACACTTTAAAAAGATTTGCGTATAGCAAAGAGCTCGAAAAAGTTCTATATTTATTCTAGATGGCAGTGCCTTCATAAACGCAGGCCAATCGAAAGACAAGTTGTATGAAATGATTTGATTGTTGCAATTATGTAAACAAACAGTTGAGCAAGTTCATATCAAAACAATGTTGTGCTGGTCTAGGGTTGGCTAGGCTTGTCAAACATGTAATGTAAGTATTTATTTATCTAGTCCTTTAGCCTAATGGAACTTTAGACCTACACTGTTGTATTATAAATAATTTTCCACATCTGGGCCTAGGCCAGGGATGGTTTCTGATTTGTTTTATGAGAGTATAATGACACCTTTTCTCGTTCCACACAAAGAAAAAAAAATTTTAAATGTCCGCTATTTGTTTACGTATCGCACTTTCCCGCCTAACTCTGCTTATACCGTCAACAAGTGTCAAGTAACTATGGTTACTTGTTGATTGTATGCCAAGTGTTTAAGGCTTATTTTAAACCTTTATTTGGAAGCCTTCCAACAAACTTTTTCAACTTTTTTTTTCAAAAGAGACTATATTTCTATAACCTTAATGTCCATGTAAAATATAAAACATTGTAGTCCCACCCGTCTGGTCAGAATCGCGGGCCGACGTATTAGATGTTAGCAGTAGTAGGCAGTAGTAGGCAGTAGTAGGCAGTAGCTAACATCCTTAAAGTGATTTTGAGCATGTTTCAAGCCATTTTTTCACCAAGAAGGAATAATCGTACCCCAATAAAATTTGGCATGTGTTGTCAGGTACCTAAATCCCTCGATTGTGATAGTTTTCAAGTTCACATCACGTTACATGACGGCTGGGTAACACCTCGAAATCACCCCAACTCTGCTTGGTGTATAAGGTGCTTGAGTGTGTAGCGCACCGCGGCTTGGCTGCGGCGCCCTAACGGGCACCTAGATTTGAACTGGGAAAAAAGTGAAAAAGTGAAAAATTGCAATTTTTTTTTAATCCGATGGCAAAGGAATCCAAAATCAACATGAAATTAAGTACTAAAGATCGAGGAAAAATATATTTAAAAATTCAAAAATCATGAATTTTACATTGTGAAGCTAGAAAGGAAATTTTTGAATCCTTCTCTTTTGCCCTGTAAAGGGTTAACTTTTAAAGTGCATCATTATATTATGAAGATGTCTTAGTTGTTGATTTGTGCATTCGGTTCGTATAAAGTGTATTGCTGCTACCATTAAATACACGAAAACTACATATGTTGTTGTTTGTTTCGTGTTTATCCGACGATACCGTCTCCTCGATAACTTACAAATAAGTAAGTAAATAAATAAATAAAAATAAATTTAATAAAAATAAATAAATGAATGAATACGTTTATCCCTCGTATCCCTACGGTATGGCTTACCTGAGCCTGTGGTCGTTGCGCGCTGCCGGCCGCCACTAGGACACAGATGCACAGAGCACAGACGAGCGAGGAACCTGCCATCTTACCAACCTACTAGACACTGACACTCACTCACTCACTCCAAGCTACACCGACTACCGAAAGTGAAATTACGTCACACCGTCGATAAACTTAATTAAACATTCAACTTTCTATAATGTGGTCACAGAGCTGGAGTCTATGCATAGTTACATCTACTCTGTGTTTCAGCAAGACTGTCGGTTACGCTTTGTGACTACGACTTTACTGTGAGGTTACTCATAAATATTATGTGCATGCATTCATCTGGAAAAGAATATACCGTTAAATTAATAAAATATATCCTTTCAATAATATGGCGTTGTTGGAACACACAAAGTGTAATTTTAAATGTAAATTAATTGTTTAATCAACTTGATGGAACAATGCTCAAATATTCTTATTGTTTTAAACTATTTTGTTTTGTGTAATATTCTATTCCATACTCTGAAATAAAATGTAATACATATATGCTATTTTTCTACTTTGTTTCAATGCAATTATGTTGCGTTGATGACCTATTTCTGTTTTTGAAGTCTTATTGTCGAATGTTTTTAGAATTGTATTAAGCAACGAACTTTAAAAAAAGTGTAATCAATCAACGAAATTATCTTACTACGAATGACACTTAAAACTTTTAATTTAATCAATTTTAGTTTGGTGAAGTTGTTCTTACAAAATAACTGAAAGAAATTGGGAATTTAATCAGAAGTTTTTTAACGATGCAACTCAATAAAAATTATGCATGGAATATTAGCGAATTGATGCACAATCTATATGGGTGCTCCTTAATTGCAGTGCCGCTTATTTTGATGTATTGCTATTATAGTACATGTATCGAATCGAAATAACAATACAAGAATTATAATACAAAATCATAAAAACTATAACAAATAACTATGCAAACACAAACCAAAAACAACATTTAAAAATAGGAAGACATAAAAGGTACCGTTTTAATTTTACACGCAATTAAAAACAATTTAGCAACATTGTTGTACTGTTTAACGATATCAAAAACCATAAAATTGCACGGAAAATGTATCCCAAAAAATTGTTAATTCTTTTCTACGATTGTGGATTTAGTATCAATTTAAACTTGCACAATGCATCCATCAACTTTTTTCGTATATGTTAATGTAGCTGTATATTCTTATATACATAGCATGCCCTAGAGATTTAACATCAATCAGACAAGCTTTTAGCAAACTTCTCCAAACCTTTGGTTGAGGTAAATCGTTCCAAAGACGGTAAAAAGCAAAGAAAAACCCACAAAGCCGGGAGTGTCACCGCAAAGCCCTCCACCCTCTGACTCTGTGACTCGCTTCAGGTACACGACCCCAAAAATGGGGCAGCTAATGCAGGGTTTAATAATTGATGTCGGTAGCGGGGGCGTTTACCCTGCGGTAAATTTTGGGTAATCGCTTCGTGGCGGATTCACTTAGCTCTCAGAGTTGTCAGGCGTCAGAGCTAACCCCCGTCTTACGTATGATAATAGCAGGAAGTTTGAATTAGATGTGAGGAAATACGCGAGACGGATTTACATCACAGGAAAATTACCTAAAAGCGATGCACAGTTTTTTGTTGAAAGTGCATGTATTATTTATGTGTGGTTAATTTCCGTATTGCAGAGTCTTTGGTAACCCTGTTATTTGGACGGGAGTGCGCAAACGAGTTCTGGACTGGGCCATTGACTGCCTTGAAACCGCCCGTTACGCCCTAAACTAGTTTGAGAATTTATCGATCAAAACTAGTTTGAGAATTTATCGATTTTTTCTTATATATATTAAATAAATAAATAAATAATAAATAAATTTGTATTTATAGAGTGTACCCACTCAGGTATATAACTGATTTTCAGTGTATCACATCATTTCCAATATCAACAAACAATAAATAACAAACAATATCACAGTTACTAGTCAAATAATAAGGTTTTTAAATCATTCAAGGCTACTCATGTTGGGACACAGTTCGGAATATTTAGCTTTTCATTTTGTTTTCTCTTGTAAGTCAAAAGGATAAGTAGGTCTAGAATTTAATATATTATATACATACATAAAATTAATTGCAATTATTGGCCAATTTATAAATATTAGAAAATTATGTACTCTTATATACGCTACATAAAGTACATACAAATAACAAATTTACTTCTGTGAATAGGTGACCGTCGGATTAGGGATATTTTATGTGGTTTCAAGCAAATTTACAGTAAATTTCGTAACATTTAATATGCGTTTGGATTCTGTATCTCCACATTTATTTTCCCGTGGGTTATGGAAAGCTCTAGTAAAAAATATTACCCCTGTATTCATTATCTTTCAAGTTTCTCCCCTTGAGATGACTTTAAATGGTTTCTTAAAGGAGATGTGTGTATATAAGGGAATTCCGCACCGGTATTGAAAAAATGCACGGAATGTTCGCGCTTGTTGAAGCTCGAGGTAAAATAAATTGAACGTGGGAGGGGAATTTCAGACCTACTCGTTGTGTGTAAACATTTTATCGTTTTAACTTTGACAATAACGAATATCCTACATTTGTTTAACCAATAAAAATAATCACGTTTTGTTCAAATGGTGATTTTATGAAACAAATAATTACACAACTCACAAAAATCAGGGCGGATCCCCATTTACTTGATACTAAAGTAAAAAATAAATATGATTTAGTTATTCTAGCTAAATTACCTGGAAATTTTTCAAGTGTTTTTAATTTTATTGAGCGAGATTTGAAATGTATTATTTGTATGTATCACTGACTCCTCGAGCCACGATTAGTATCTAGGGGGCCCAGTGATGTGTATTGATTTGAATTGCATGTCACCGACATATCATATTTCTCTTTGGGCAAGTTAATAATAATATGTGAAATTTTTTTTTTGTATATTCCATTATTTTTTGTCGAAAGTATGCGTTTTTATTTCTTATTTAATTACTCAAAAGAGAGAAATAACCCCGAATAAAATTTTTTCCACTGGTTTCTTCTTAATAATTATTTAATATTTAATTCTTTACCTGGTAAAATAGTGAAACCATTTCCCCATTAATATGTTTCTACTTTTAACGTTTTCTACGTAGAATTCTTTCCTAAGCGTGTTGCTATAAATAACTTGAATATGAAATAGTTTAAATAGTTTTGGGTCTACGGGGTCTCTCCCCTAATATTGATACAGGGATTGCGTGCTGCTAGGTTGGGGTATATGCGGTGTGTCGTGGCTGGAGTCAATCGATCCTCGTGTGAAAGCGGGGGGACTAGGTTTAAAACACGAACTTGTATGTCCTAGCGGCGTAATAGTCAATAAATCCCACACGACGGGTATGTCAGATACAGCCGAGACATGGAAGCAGGCATGGGAATAACCTAGGATGGATTGTGAGAGGGGGGGGCGGCATCAATATTTTTTTAAATTTGTACTGGCTACCATCAAGTAGGAAGGTTAACAAAAAAGGGCAGAATGTCCCAAACAAAAGGTGTCTTCCAGCCTCTACACAATACATTTTGAGGATTAAAAAATGCAATAATTTTTATTTAAAAACATATAAACAAATTATTAATAAAATATATGAAATTTTTCAATTGCTATGTTGTAGAGTAGATTAATCTCTTGAAAGCAGAAAAAAATGAGCTTGTAGTTCCAAACTGTAGCAACCCTGCAGTAGACCCACTCGTGTGCACTGGAATACGATTGATACAAATAACAAATATTTAGAGTTACGTGAAAATAGCGTTTTGTGAATAGATGCTACAAAGCGCTATATTTTCACTTAAAACTAAGGTTTTAAAGTCCTATTTTACTTTTTTTCCCAAAGTATCTATAATTTGTTTTTGCACATCTTTATTCAGTTGATATTAATTCAACCTTGATGACTAAATTTCAAATTAAAAATCTGAAAAATAGTTCATACACAAGGTTTTGAAATTAGCCAAAAAATAGATGCTACAAAACGCTATAAAATGACACTTGAAAATGCTATATACACGCACCTCTACAAATATTGGAATATTTAACATTGTTGTAACATTTATATTTTAGAAATTTGATTTTAATGACTGTTATTACTATCGGTATTATTTATGTATCTTACTTTTATGCATTGTCCTTGTGAATAAGTAAAAAACAGTTCTGATAATAGTAGTGACTGGAATAGGGCGTTCAATAAATCAATAACCTCCCAACTAGACTAGGTCATCGGTCTCTCTGCTTCTTTATTCATAAATCACAACTAAAACGCCTGGCTATTTGCGTTTTAGTGGAGCCAATAAAACCACTAGTCAAAACTCAGAATAGAATAACAAAGAGTCTTAAAGATTAAAACACTTTCCTCTCTTCACCTTCAAAGCCAACGTTTGGTTCGTAGGCTGCCAATGTTAATTTACCGAACCAAGATAAATGCCCACTTATATTCTTTTTACTTTCGTACACTATGGTTTAAAAATAACTTCATAATTTATTAGCCACTTTCCTTTAATTAATGAGAAAGAAAAATACAATCGTTCATTAACATAATTCATTATGTAGATCAAAAATTAAAAATAACATAGGTCCTACTTGTTTATTGGTGTATTGGTCATGAACGGTGGGCTATGAAGTTATACATCATTATTTATACACTATCAATTAATTAACGTATTTTATTAAAGAAAAATAAACAATTTTACTAACGTTTGTTTATGATGGGAAATAATGACTTTGTAAGAGATAACACGGTATAATTTTTTTAAATTATATTTAATATTTTTATTTATTCATTATTTATTCGCATAGGCTTTTGTTATATCATAAAGTGCATGTACACAAAGTCTTACAAAGACAGGCTAAAAGAAAAGAGTTTAAATAAACCACAGATTGTATTTGGTTGCCTTGTTTTATAATTTAATGTTTATTTTGTGCTTCAAAATCGTCATAAGAGTATTCAAGTATTTTTCAAAAATATATTTATTTTAAATTCTAACATCATAAGTTTAGATATAAACTCTTTCAAAGCAGTTATTTTGTGACAGATGTCATATGTACACCGCCTGTGCATTGTGTGTACATTATAAAGGCACCGCCTTGTAAGGTGTCCTTCCGCCTGGAGTTGTAGAGAGAGGCCGTGCATCTGGCAAGGCCAAGGGCAGACCAGTCAATAAACACACCTTGCTTTGTAATGTTGCCTCGTCTTTAATCCTCAATCATCCTACACATCAGAACCCTTCACATGGTGTCAGAAGTGTTGATGCATCAGCCATGGAAGTAAGTAAATGTTTTGTAAAGAAAAACGTAATAATTCGTGTTATTTCGTGAAACATAACCTCAAAAGTTAACCTCAAAAGTGACACGAGGCTGATGTTAAAATGGAATCGTTCAGACCGCCGATTGGGTTAGACCTAACAGAAAACGCAATAAACAATTTAAAAAGCTTTAAGCAAAGATTTGCAATATATTTAACGGCGTCAGGCAATGAAGAAAAGACTGAAAAAATAAAAGTTGCCATGTGTCTCAATAGCATTGGCCACGAGGCAATGGAAGTATTCAACAGCTTTGAATTAAATATCAAAACAGTTAAGTTGGATGAAGTATTTAAAGCCTTTGAAGACTACCTAAAACCCAGGGTTAATGTAGTAAGTAATAGAACGATATAAATTCTTTACTAGGGTTCAACAAGAAAATGAGCCATTTGATTCCTTTCTGAATGATTTAAAGAAGCTAGCCAAGTCCTGTAACTTTGCATTGGAAGAAGAATCGTTGACGCGGGATAGGATCATAATTGCAATTAATGATGAAGGATTGCAACAGAGACTATTAAGGGATGGTGATCTGAGTCTTGAGAGAGCTACGGAGTTGTGTCGAGCAGCGGAGATCAGCAAGACCCAACAACGAATGCTGAGACCCGGTGTTTCAATGGTCAACAGCATGTCCAAGAGCTTCAACAAGTTTAAGAAGAGAGTGCCCTACTCCCAAGAAGACTCTATGGTTCCCTATGACTGCAAGAAATGTGGAAGAAACCATCTGAAAGGAAGTGTTTCGCATTCGGAAAGCTGTGCAATAAGTGTGGACAGAAAAATCATTTTGCCGTAGGATGTAAAAGTGGACGATTCAAGTCAAAGAAGGTGGACCAGCCAATGAAAGTAGGTGAGCTACAATGTGATGGCAATATGTACATTGATTCATTTAATATGAATGGGGATCCTAAGCCGAGACCTAGGCCTACGTGGAAAGAACTTCTAATAATACAGGGTAAGAACATTGAATTTAAACTTGATACCGGAGCTGATTGTAATGTTCTCCCACTAAATGTATTTAAATCAATTGATTTTGGTAAAAATGTACCTAAAATTCAACCAGCAGGTTTAACAATTGTTACATATAGTAGCTGTAAATTGAAACCTGAAGGGTATGTGATCCTAAATTGCATGGTCCGAGGGAAAATATGGCCTATAAAATTCATTATTATGAATACTGCCAGTATGCCCATACTAGGAGTAAATGCATGTGATAAATTAGGTTTGGTTTGTAGACTAGATTCTGTTAGAGCTACATGTCATAGGCCTACTCCAGAAAGTATTGGAATTGCATTGCATTCAAATTTAAAGCAGTTTGAAACCAAAGACAGTTTCTTGAACAATAACTCTGATATATTCACAGGAATTGGTGAATATCCTGATGAGTATGAGATAGTATTGAAAGATAATGCTATACCAGTAATAAATTCATGTCGTAGAGTGCCGGAAGTAATAAAAGTTAAACTTAAGGAAACATTGGATGATCTTGAAAAGAACAACATCATTCAAACAGGTTGAATACCCAACTGATTGGGTTAACAACATTGTAATAGTGGAAAAGCCTGATAAGTCATTGAGAATTTGCCTTGATCCTAAACATTCAAATCAGAATGTCAAGGAAGAAAATTTCAAATACCGACTGTCGATGAGTTGTGTGCAAAACTCACGGGTAAGAAAATTTTCACTGTCATTGACATGAAAAATGGTTTTCACCATGTAAAGTTAACTTCTAATAGTTCTGACTTGACAACATTCATAGCCCCCTAGGTAAATATAAATTCCTAAGGCTTCCATTTGGTTTGTCGACTTCGCCGGAAGTTTTTCAAAGACTTAACACAAAAAATATTGGTGATATAGATAATGTTCATGTGTATTTTGATGATTTTATCATTGGAGCCAGTGATGAGGAAGAACATGACTTAATCATGAAAAAGGTAACAGAAAGGGCTAGAAAATATAACGTTAAGTTTAACCGTGAAAAACTACAGTATAAAGTCAAAGAAGTTAAGTATGTAGGGTTCATATTTAATGAACATGGAGTAAAACCCGATCCTTTGCAAGTTGAAACAATTGTGAAACTAAGTGAGCCCAACAGCAAGCAAGAACTATTAAAATTCTTAGGGATGATTAACTATTTGTCTAGGTTCATACCAAACGTATCTGAGATAAGTAGTCCACTAAGAAATCTCACTAAAAAGAATGTTTTGTGGCTATGGGGTCCTGAACATTCGAAAGCATTCAATGTGCTAAAGGATAAATTGTCAAAAGCACCAACGTTAAGGTTGTTTGATTCTAAACTGCCAATAGTAATACAAGCTGATGCCTCACAAAATGGGCTAGGAGCTTGTCTTCTACAAAATTGTCAACCAGTGTCATTTGTATCTAAAAGTTTGACAGATGCTCAAAAACGTTTTCCTCAAATAGAAAAGGAATTCATTGCGATATGCTTTGCCTTTGACAAGTTTCATCAATTCGTGTATGGTAAACAAGTTACAGTGCAGACCGACCATAAACCTATTGTGTCGATCATTACCAAAGACGTACATAAGATAACTCCCCGGTTGCAAAGATTAAAACTTAGATTGCTTAAGTATAAGTTGAATGTTGAGTATCTACCAGGTAAAAAGATGATCATTGCCGATCTATTATCTCGTTCTTATTTGCCTATAAATGAAATGAAACTAATGATGATTACTTATGTGACATGGTTCATAGTCTAGACACGGAAGTAGCTATGAGTGAAACGAGGATAGCTCAGTTTCAAGAAGCAACAGAAAATGATGCTAGTTTAAATGACATAGTCAAGTATTCATTGAGTGGATGGCCTAATTCAAAGCTAGAAGTTAGCGAAAATGTAAAATTATACTGGGGAAACAAAGATGATGTTCACTTTCATAACGGAATGCTATTTATGAACAATAAAATAGTTGTACCTACATGTTTAAGGTTAGAAATGATGAAAATAGCACATCAACCTCATTTTGGCATTGAGAAAACCAAAAGTAGGTTAAGACAACTGTTCTATTGGCCTACTCTTAGCATTGATGTAGATAACTACATAGAAAAATGTAAAGTATGTGAAACATTTAAGAGAGCAAATATTAAAGAAAAGCTCATACCTCATGAAGTTCCCAATCTACCATTCGAAAAAATAGCTATAGACATATTTGACTACAAAGGGAAAAGTTATTTTGCTTTAATGGATTACTTTTCCAAGTGGTTGGATATAGTTCAAATTAAAAATAAAACCTCAAGTGAAATCATTAGAAAATTGAAGAAAATTTTCAGTGTACATGGCATCCCATCAAACTAATTTGTGATAATATGCCATTCAATAGTTATAAGTGTAGAGAGTTTGCAAGAAATTGGTGTTTTGAAATCGTGACGTCAAGCCCCTTATACCCGAAGTCAAACGGACTTGCGGAAAAAGCTGTGGGTATAGCAAAGTCAATCCTCAAAAAGACCGATCATGACAACACTGACTTGTACACTGCTCTTTTAGAGTATCGAAACTTACCTGTTTCAGGAATGAATGTTTCTCCTACTCAGATATTAATGTCAAGAATGACCCGAACTAAATTACCTATTGTTAAATCTTTATTGGTTCCACAAACTCATAATGTCAAACCTGTGTTAATAAGTAAACAAATTGTCAAAAAATTTACTTATGATAAGTCCGCTATCAATAGACCTGATTTTCAGCCAGGTGACAACATAGTAATTAGAAATGTTAATAACAAACAGTGGGAAGCAGGAAAGGTAATTGAAAAACATGAATCACCGAGGTCATACAATGTGATAAATAATAAAGGTAATGTGGTAAGACGTAACTCGTCCCATTTGAGAAAGTCACTACATGAGCCTTTAATAATTAGGGATGAGGAAGAAGGTGAAACAGTTAAACCATCTACTTCTTCTGCTCAAGATAGCACTAATAGAGCCACTACTACAATCCCTAATACTACTAGTACTTCTAGTAATAAAGGCTATGTTACACGAGCTGGTAGAGAGATCAGAAAGCCCAAGAAGTTTGAGCATTAATTTAAATTTCAGTTGTTTGTTAATTAATAATTATAATAACTATGTTTGTATAACTTTTGTTGTTTTGTTAATGAATAATAACATTTAAGAAAAATAATAATTAGGTAATATTAAACTACTGTTGTTCTGGTGAAAAAGGGAGATGTGACAGATGTCATATGTACAGTGTACACCGCCTGTGCATTGTGTGTACATTATAAAGGCACCGCCTTGTAAGGTGTCCTTCCGCCTGGAGTTGTAGAGGAGAGGCCGTGCATCTGGCAAGGCCAAGGGCAGACCAGTCAATAAACACACCTTGCTTTGTAATGTTGCCTCGTCTTTAATCCTCAATCATCCTACACATCAGAACCCTTCACAATTTAGCTTTGAATATAAAGTTTATTTCGTCCTGTTACAATTTTTGACGAACTCCTTCAAGAAGTATTTACTTTAATTAGTATAATGCACCCCAGTTTTCTGTTGTGCTTTGGATTCGAACGGGCCGAGAGTAAATACGACAGTTTATTTCGACAGCTGTGGAGAGAGCTCTGATATTTCCTTGCTATGAGAGATGAGGGCTCTAAATCACTTCGCTGTACAATCTAGCTGGGACAGTTCGATAAAAACATGTACGTAAATGAAAACTGAATTGAGAAGAGGAATATGAATGTTCAACAGTCTCGATAAAATACTATCATCGTGTATTAAAACTCCGTGTGCGTAATCATTATTTTATTTTGTTTTGTTTATTTGACGTCTATATTATATTCAGTTTAAAAAACTGATTTACGAAGAACAACTAAATAAATCTAATTTCATAGATGCAGACACAACAATGAACTACAAGTACGTTATTTTTATACCATATATTGTATAAACTTTAATAGGTAATCAAATGGAACGGAGAACGATTTTTTGTCAATTATTCTGACAAAGTATTTTCTTAAAAGAAGATTCAAATACTAAGTATATGGATTCGGGTATAGTGTTCGTATTCGGGTTACGCGGATACCCAATACCATTTCATTCAATATAGCGATTGACAAGCCATCGAAGTACTGTGAAAAGTATTTTTAAATTAAATAAGTACCGTGGACAGTCCAACAATCTACGTATTTATACTAGGAAAACGCTTAAGTCCCGCCGCGTTGTTGGATGAGCGTAATTGGTGCATTGAGCTGCCATGTGTTATGCGGATTTTCTGTTGTTCTGTGGAAAAATCATTACTAAGTTGAATTTTTTTAAATTAAATTAAATTAAATAAAAAATTAACTTTAATTTTTTATTTTTTAAAATTAATTGTAATTGTTAAAAAAAGAAAAAAATCGTAAAATTGCGATTTTTATAAGAAATAATTTTTCGATTGCGCTTAAATTTTACACGAATATCTAAATTCATAAAATTATGGTTCTGTGAAAAATCATTAAAATCGGATAAAGCATGTAGGTGTTATAAGTCGAAGAAATTTTTAAAAAATCGAAAAAAATCGTAAAATTGCGATTTTCATGAGAAATATTTTGCGATTGCGCTCAAAAAACGTGGCAGTTCTAAGTTCAGAGATTTCGAAGGCCTCCAGAAAATTTCAGCTCAATTGGAGTATCGGTTTAGCCGGAATCGTGTGGACAAAACAAAATACAAAAAGAAAGAAAGAAAAAAAAAACATTCCGGATTTTTTTCTCCAGTGTAGTGAAATGGAATCTTCGCTTCGCTCGCTACGCTCGCTACGCTCATCCAATTAACCTCATCCACTCTATTACACTTTGGTGTTGTGTTTCCATAATTCGCCTGATAAAGTAATAGTCGCTCCGTGGAATAAAGCTACACCTACAAGTGGTGCTAACCTGCTCTCGCTGGTCCAATGACTGCTATTATTATTACTCACCGAGGATGTTAAACAGCAGCGCAGACATCACAAGGTGATGTACACGTAACTGTGGCAGTAATGAGGTAATTACGTTGCGCAATCACACATGCCCGGAGCTAAAGTCTCGCACATTTCACAGAGCTATTAAAGTTTCCTTACACATTTAAGTGACGTTTAATAGTTGTCGAGTCCACAGGTTGCGTTTTAGTCGCTGCGGTTTAAAGCGACCGGTTTGAAGGGGCCGGATTTGTATGGGCGTATTGTTAAACAATTTTATAGAAATCAATCCAGAAATTAAAAAATCGATCCCAGCGGGGTATCGAACCCCGCTCTCCCGATTGCCGGTCGAGTGCTTTTTTATTTTATAAAACAATGTAATGTTTTAGTGCTTGTATTTTTTAAATAATATACTTTTTGTGGGAAACTCCTCTAACTATAGGTATTGGAGTTAGGACAATTGTAAAGGGATGTCCGAGGACTGTTTAAGAGGACTCAATCCCTTGCATTAAAATATCTGAGTAAAACCTACGATAAAAAACCTTCAGTCAGGATTACCGGTTCGACGGGATTTGAACCCGGGACCTCCCGAATCAGAGTCGCGCGTTTAGCGCTCGAGCCAACACTGTCGGTGTCATCTGCTCTAATAAGTTTCTCACTCTTATATTATTAATTGGCATTGTGTTCTGGTTTGCGAGCCTAAAATGTAATAGTCACTCGGATAAACGTGCCTTGGTAGTGTTGACTTGCTCAAGCTGTAACGACAATGACTGGTATTATTCTACACAGAGGATATTATTATTAAACAACAGTGCAGACATCAGAAGGCGGTGAACACATAACAGTGGCAGAAACTAGGTGATTGTGTTGCTCAACAACACGCCGGGAGCCACTCTTCGAAGTCGCGCACATTTTACAGCGTTTAATTACGAACTTTAAAGAGAATGGGACACATTTGGCAGTTCAGCTATTCGCTCGGCCAAGATGCATCCGACGTATATGAAACTTCGCAAAGTTGTCAATATAGCATATATGGACAGCCCTGGGGTATAGATTTTAAAAATTTTGTCATACTCAGCCAGAAAAAATCACGAATATAGTCAATTTTTGAGTTTTTAGCAAAATCAAAATTCGTGAAATCTAATTTATTTTTTATAAATTATTTTTAAGCAAAATTTGGAAATATGTTGCTGCAGTGCCCTATATTTCCATATTCGTGACATATGTTCAAAATTTCAAACACCTGTGGTGTCAGTCGGCCGAGCGAACAGCAATTTGCCTAAAACGCTGTCTTATACTCTCTCTAAAGTTTCTCAGCGCGCCTTATTGGCGTTCAACAGTTCTCAGTCCACACGTTGCTTTTTAGCCGCTGGGGTTGAAGCGCCCGGTTCGAAGGGTCCGGATCTTATGTTTGGCGCCTTGTTTTTTTTTTATTTTTCTTATTCCCACCGTCTTTTCAAGCTAGAAGGCAAAACTATTTTATTTGAGTATTCTTCCTCGACAATCTATTTACTAAGTAGCTTCGCTCCCTGTTTTTTTGGAATCCCCCCTTCTACTTAAAAAAAACTCGTTCAACTCATTTGTTTCATAATATTCAATTGGACAAAAATAAAAAAAACGAACTTATACAAACGATTTCGAATGCACTAATGATTTCATAATTATGATTAACCATCCTGTCGTTGTATTGTGTAATTCTAAAATTATAAAAAAAAAATCTTCACAATAAGTTCTCGGATTGTGACAATTATTATTAATACGACGAGAAAGTAAACCGGTGACAAAGCAGTAAACTGTCTTGCACAATGCTAATAGTTGGAAGAGATCTGTGTCGCTTCTTCCAAGCTTCAGCTAGCAGAGACATCATGGTATTGCCTCTCCGTCGCCACGGATGAGCAACCAAGCCTTCACCTCACTTGAAAGCGAAAGCCTCCGTGAGTTAGTAATCTTGATGGAAATTAGAACTGTGATAAGGAAGTGGCACACATCTTATCCTCATTAATCTATCTTCACGTGACTTTCAAGGTTAATCTGAAATACAACTTCCTAATGCAAGAGAAATGTATTATCGTTGAGTGACTAATATATTAGTCACTCAACGGTATTATGGTTGTAGACGATGAATAGCTAGTTTCTTACAGGTTTTAAACTAACAAATATTATTTTGCAATTTATCATCATTCATCGTCGTTTCCTGCTTCTTGGACGGGTCAGCTTGGGTTTTGCAAAAACATTCTTCAGTTTTGTTTCTATCTTCCCACAATCGCATCTCTTCCACATCTTGCCAGCTGTCTCGTCTTCCTTGATCTTTCTTCTTCCTTACTATATTCTCTAGCTTATTCTCTCTCCCACCATTCATCCAAACCATCTCAACCATCTCCATCCCATCCTGTCACCTAACTTCTCTACACCCAGGATTTCTTTAACAGCTGTGTTTCTGATTCTGTTTCTTCTTGTCTCACCTAATGTGTTCTTCAGAAAACTCATGTCCGCTGCCTCTTTCGTCCATACTCGCAGGTTTTCGCTAAGTACGTATAAGGATTATTTCTCAACTTCATTAATCGGGAAACATTCCCGTAGGTGTAATTGATTTTATCTACTACTGTGTAATTGACGTAGGGTTTTAACTTTAGTAAATTTGAAAAATGATATTTTATCATAATAAACACACATTTTTTAAACTTTCCCATGGTTATATTTTATGTTGTTTATTAGACCAATATTTCTATGCAGCTCCATCTTCTTCATCTTTATTCTAATATATAAAATAAAATACAACCTTGTGAAAGCTTGAAAAAAAGTTTTTTTTAAAAATTATAAATCCATGGTTAACAAGTTAAAGTTGACAGTTCTTTCATTCCTAGCACGACTGTGACAAGGGCGCTATTTTTATTTTCCTAAACAATTTCCTTTAAAAGAGCTTTATATTCTCCATTGTAATACATTTTAATTTTGTTAATGTATTTTAATCCGATTAATTATGCGGTTATGTATTTCACTTTGATTATCATCACAAAGGTGTTCATTTTTGTCATATTACTATGTACTAATATTATAATTTGTAATCTCGATTAGATTTACATAACATTTAATAAAGGCAACATGAAATAATGTATTCACCCCATGATAGTAAAAAACAACCATGTTTAATCGTCACCACATCGAAACCACCATCGACCACACCCTATTAATTAACAAAGTCCAGATTGTGACTCCCATATTCAATTATCTAGATAGGAGTGAGTGATTACAAATATAATCAACAAGGACGTGTAAGCTTGCGTGTTTTTAAATTACACAGTCTAACAACTTCATTACTAGTTGAAGAGATACCTGATAGTGTGTATGGTTTCATGATATTTCGTAACTGAAATGTGTGTAGTTTTGTTGTCATGCTTCAATTAATTAACGTTCTGCATTTATAGCACACAAAGTGTAGTTAATTAGTTGACCACTGCGTGAACGTTATTTTATGGGGGGGGGGACAACGAAAATACTAGAATTGTGCTTTTATTGCGGCCATCTCTTTCACAAACAACACGAAATAAAACTCACTCTCATTAGTGATAGGAAGTGTTTTGGAGTGGGCTAGTAAGAAATGATGATTGGAATGAACAATGAGTGGTTGTGTAGAGAGGGTTATCGAGAGAATGGGGTGGGACACGTGGCAAAGTGCAAAGGATGACTTCTGGCATACTAGCATGTGATTCGCATGTTACAAGTAAGCAGTAAAACAGAACAGGGAGTAGTCTAGCTCCCCCGTGCAACGAACAGGCAAACTTGTTGCAAGTATAAGCTGAAATATCGAGGAGACGACGTGGGTGGAGGAGCGGGTTATATTAAAACCGTCCACCCAATAACAGATACACATTTATTTTATAGAATTAGAATTAAAGTTACTGAATTCAAGACACCTACAACAAATTATTAGCCGGAAATAAGTGGATTAACCTAGTAAAGTTTAAATACCTCATTTTGCAATATTGCGCAATTAATGATACAGAAATTGACATAAACCACATGAAACTTCAATTATTTAAAGCAGCTGTTTACGCCAATTTACGAACATGACTCATCTATCACTGTCACCTTATCACCTTTTCACCAGTTTCGTATTTTATAACCTCATTTTTTTCTTTTTTTCTTCATTCATTCCGTTTTTTTATACATATTCTTTTATTGTTATTGTACTTGTTCATGTATTTAATGATTTGTATAACGTATTTGTATTGTTTTAAATTGTATTCTTAATTGTTTAGTTTTAGTTACCTAACACTTGTGGGTTAATACCTGTTGTAAGTGATCAATAAATATAAATAAAATAAAAACATAGAATAATGACAGAGTACTATGATCACATATTTGTAGAGGTGAAATATAAATGCAGTGACACTTTTGAAACTTTCTCTTTATATATTTTAAGAACAACAAACCATTTACTGTTTATTTCCTTCACTTTTCTCACAAATAACAAATTACTTCCACTCTTGTGTTACTTATTCCGTCATAAGTCTTCACAACAACGCGATTAACCTCGTTGCTAAATGAGACGCGCTCCTCCGCTTGGCTCGAGACTTAAACCTTAAGTGTGATGTTATCTGCACGAAGGACAGACAGTTCCGCCGGCCGCCCGACCAACGAGGTCCAAACTGTGCAACCACCTTGCGAAACTGCACCCACCACTGCAACCGCATGGAACCAATGATCTTAACATCTGTAGTAGGCTAGATCTCCAGGCATTGGTCCACTGGCGTGTCAATTAGAAGCCATCTTGAATATACAATACAAGATCCAACACTAATTTACATCAAACTCAACAAACAGGGACCATGTAAAGGCTGGAGTGATACTTTATAACAGTTTACCAGATAAATTAAAACACCTTGACATAAGCAGAGATAAATTCAAGTTAAGCATTAAAAAGTATTTAATTTATCGTGCATTTACAGTACACAAGAATTTTATGAAGGCAATCATTGCAATTGTGATTATTGTAAAAATCATTTACGCTAACGTTACATTTGTCAACATTACTTTATATTTACTTCTTATTAATTATTGTATTTATTTCTAATTAAGTGTGATATTGTTATCGTACTATTAATTAATTATTTTGTATTACTATTAAGATTGTTTAAGAACTTTGCATCTTATCGTATTTCAAGATTTGTATGGCAATTATGCCAAGTATGTAAGTGAGCAATTGTTTCTAAAGAAATAAAACGCATTTGAATTGAATTGAATTGAAGAAAGTTGTAGCGATTTGTAGCCCAAACATTTTTCAAGATGGCTGTCAGGTAGACAGGTGAGCATATTAGCCATTAACACCAAATGATTACTAAATTCCCTTCTGCAATAACTTTTTATTGTTTCTGTTTGTGAATTCCCATGCTGCATAAGCTAAAACCATATCAAAACAATCCAGAAAAATACTTAATCGCATTTAAAACATAATGTAAAGCAAAATAAATTGGAGCGCCAAATAGCCATCTTGAATAGGGCAATTAGGTACGCTCGCGCCTGTGCGGACGTATTGGAGACTGAGGATCTAGCCTATAGGCCCTACCATAGATGTTAAATATCATTGCATGGACGCTACAATCACGGTGTACTTGAGCGTAGACATTCGTTTATCTTTATCTAGGGAGGAAGAAAACGAAGGTGATACTGCTTATTATAATATAATATATTATATATAATGATTGGGTTACAAACTTTTGGTTTAATGATGATAACGAGCCAAATAATTATGTTTAATTGCGGTAAACAACTATTATGAAATGATGAAAAGGAATGTTATTGTTGGCAATTAAATAGATTGTGGTACAATCTGAATAATTTTAATAGAATAACTAGAAACTTAATCGTTGCACAGTTATTAAACTGCAATTCAGTGCAATTTGTTGCTGCATGGGTGGGAATGAAGGCTCTTTTTATAGAATCGATGCTTTTCAAATTATGATAAAATAACTAGTATGTAAAATGTCTCGTTAACATGCTTTGTTGATAAACAGTAAGTGAAGTGTTATATTAATTATTATCACATAAACATGAGCATGCGTGATGAATTGATAATTTATTTACAAAAAGTTATTTTCGTTCTATTATTAGCTTTAAAGAGTGTGTGTGGTAATTTTACAAACATTTCATTGCCTGACAGAAGTGGTACGGGCTAAATGGCCCACTTATGTTGGTCAGTTATTTGATCGAAATTATTCATCTCTTTTATCCTTGTTCGACGAATCTCATCACAAATATGAGCAACGTTTCATTTGATCAAACTCGCTATTCTAATTAAAGCAAACTTTGCTCATCTACTCATCACAGCGTTCCGAAATATGTCGATGCATACACCGCTCTCACTAACTGAACTTCAATTACAGTGTTTGTGGAACTATTGGTTTCTATATTCTCGATGTAATTATTTCCGGTAAATGATTTCGAATAGTAATTGTTTTGCAATTGCTTGTTTCACTGACCGTAACGACGACCATGACGATCCCCGCCCGGTAAACTCAATCATAATCAACTAATAATAATGTCAGTGATTCAGTTTCATTACAAAGCTATTTATTGTCATTGTTGGATTAAGGGCCGGTATTACAATCAACAAATAATAACGTTAACTGTACAAATAGTTATCTGTCGGATAAGCTATCCGTCCAATTACTACCTAGTTCGCGTATTACAAAGGAAGTTAATCCTCCCAATAGCTATTTGGAACATTCTGATCGAGTGGATAGTCCACGCGTCGCGAGAACTGCCACCTCGAGAATGTTTAATACCAAAATAAGCAGTAATTGCAAACAAATGCTGTATACAGCTGTGAATTACATTCAAGAAATATTGGCAGAAGGTTTTAAAAGCATTGAAAGTGTCCTAATTGTCATCGTGAAGCTTTTACACTCGACTCTAGTCAGCGTGCATATCTACCGGGCTGAATGAGTATCGCTCTAGACCGGACGCCCTCTGCCGACGCTGCTAGCCGAGTGGTTAGCGTGCTAGTTTTGCACGCGAGAGGTCGCCGGTTCGAGTCCCGTCTGTGAAAACTTTTTTACTTTTTTTTACTCATCCCATCATTATTGTGTTCACTTATTATCAATGACGAATGTCAATTTTTATAACTTTTCCTTGTAATTTACTCGAAAAAAGACTTTCCCCTCAACATTTTGCTCTTTACATCTGTAAGCCTACACCCAAGGCGAGCCTCAAATTGAAGCTCATATTTACAGATCGTTGATTACATAATATGTTTACCACGGGCGTTGGTTCTTATTACTACTAAAATTAAATTGTTAAGTAATTTTTTTTACATCTAGCACATTCCAAAGTATTTGGCTTTGGTGTGATAAGACTTTATTTAAAATAAGGCCACGAAGTTTACTCTTTAATCTATATACGAGGAAAATATGCATAATTAAATCAATTCAACAATGTATACTGACAAAAAGAGCGAATTATAATTAATTAATGACCGTCTATGGGTAGAATTGGCCCAGTGGATGGCTCTGCTAATCGTACAAGGCGATTCAAGAGAAAGAGTCTACCTCGCAAACATCAGCAAGTAAGAGGGCAGTCAGTATATTACTACCTGAAGCTAGAGGCGAGCTCTGGAAATCGTCGTCGGGGACACCTCCCCTTCCTTGACGATCTCCCCGACAACCGATGACAAAGACGATGACGACCGCGACGTCAGAAACCCCCCTTCCTCCCCTTAAACCCGTGGCTGGTTCTGACCAGCATGGCCCCTCCTCCCCATATCCCCTAGGGTGAATGGTCAGTGGCGTAGGAACTATTTTTTAGTGGGGGGGGGGGGGTCACACTAAAGTTGCCTACGAGTGTGGGTGGGCAAAACGGGGTCTGGGGCGAAAGCCCCAGCCGCAGGAGGTTTTTCACCGCAGGCGAGATTTTTTTTACAGGTGCCCTTGATAGGTGGCCTAAAACACGTTATCAGGTGAATTTTAATTATGAATAAAGGTTACATTTTGAAGCTAATATTGCATTGAAGATTGATTACTTGACCGAAATCGGTCGACAGTCTGCTTGGGAGTGAAAACACTGCACACTTATATAATGAGTATTAGTCTAAAATCAGATGGCTAGTCTAGTCTCGCAAACCACGTCACTAACTGAATCTTTCTAAAAAATGTTATAGCAAAAATCTTCCTTTTTTGCAAGCCCGACTGTAGTAAAAATCTTAAAAATCACCCAACAAGCTATTAGTTAGCAAATAACACCCATACCTGGCTTGACTCCCCCACTGGGGGGGTCAAGCCAACCAGTGGGGGGGTTCCCCCCCCATCCCCCCTTTCCTCCCCCCTAGTGGTGCATTATGGCCCAAACGGTTGACGCGTCCTTAATCCAAATAAACCCAAAACCGATTTATTAGGCTGAATATAAGATGAACAATTTTCCCAATAAAAATTAATTTGAAAATATAATAATAATAAATAAATAATTGTTCATTATTTATTTATTTTTCAGTTTTCGTGATAGATAATCAATTAAAATGGTTGTTAAAATCATTTTGTTTATTTATTTTATCTCATTTTTATTTTTAAATCAGTTTTAATGAATTTTTTTACACCCTTATTCATCGAATAGCGCGCTATCGGCCAGTTTCAACCTCCCAATAAGAATCCGACAAATAAGCAGCTCCTATTTTTAAGAATAGTGCTATTTGTCGATTGTAAGACCGAAATAACGCTATTTGCTACAGTTAGCTTATTTGTTACAAATAACTTTCTTATTTGTTGATTGTAATACCGGCCCTAAATCATTGTAGTTTGATTGAAGAAGTGAGCAACTTTTCAACACACTTTCCTATCGAAGATAATCAGTATTTTCAGCTTTCTAGTTCTTTGTTACAATTATTTCATTTGTACTTATATGGCCTTGACATCGGTCTAAGATTTTGAAGAGCCATAGTTTTAATATGAATTTTTATTTAATTTTAATTTTAGTTTATTTTTTCTTTCCACATTGAGACTTCCGTTCAGATCACCCATATAAAGTTAATTTAGTGTTTTGTAAATTTTTCAATTTTTCAATTCTGCAAATGGTGTTTGCACTGCCAAAAGATATTTCATCTTTGTCCATAAACGTTGTGAATGGCAACTTCAATGCAGACTAATTCTGTTTTGTCACGTTTTAGAAATCTGAGTTGCAATAGCTCCGTTTATCCGTTTAGAGTTACCGGTTCAAAATTCTTATTTGTACCATGTGACAAAAATCGCACATCGAATATTATTTCAGATAGTTATTTTCCATTATACTCAGTACCGAGACAAAGGTGTGTTGAAACAATAAAAAAGCAAAGCTCAAAATTAAGTTTTGCACCTAGAACTCTAATTTTCTTATTTACCCAAAATTTGCATATTAGAATGGCCAAAGATCCAAGTTTTTTTTTAATTTCTTTTTTATTCAAGTTCCTCTTTCATTCAACCAACTTTCAGACATTTAATATAGTCAAAGTGATTCGATTCAATGGTTAATACGAAAAAGTGAATCCGATAATGAACTAGAATCTTTTCTTAACATTTTATAATCCTCTTTATTTAATTTGAGTTAAATGTTAAATAAACTCAGTAAATAATCAAATGATTTTAACGACGGGAGATTTGAAAATACTTATTCTGGTATTTATTGGATGAGCGTAGCGAGCGTAGCGAGCGAAGTGAAGACTTCAATTTGACTTTCTGTTTTTTTGTTTGTTTTTCACTTACGTTACCCCAAGAAAAATAGCTCGGGTGTTTTGTTTTTTGTTAGTTTTTCTGTCTGTTTGTTCGCTCTCTACCGGGCAAACGGCACATGCGATCTTAATGAAAATTGGAGGGGACCATCGAAATCTCTGAACTTAGACTTGCTACGTTTTTAGGTACAATCGAAGAAATATTTCTCATGAATATCGTACTTTTACGATTTTTTCCGATTTTTAGTGCGATATTTTCGTGACATTTGGGCCGATTCTGACCAAACGGGTGAGGCTACAACTTTCATATTTCACATGGACATTAAGGTAATGGTGATGTATTGCTTTTTGAAAGAAAAAGTTGAAAAAAATATTCAGAATCTATAGAAATTAAGCTTTTAATATAAGTTTTTTGATTTTTTATGCAATATTTTCGTGCCATTTGTGCCAATTCTGCCCAAACGGGTGTTGCTACAACGTTCATATTTCACATGGACATTAAGGTATAGGTGATGTATTGCTTTTTGAAAGAAAAAGTTGAAAAAGTCAGACAGAATCTATAGAAATTAAGCTTTTAATATAAGTTTTTTTGATTTTTTTGTGCAATATTTTCGTGCCATTTGGGCCAATTCTGCCCAAACGGGTGGGGCTACAACGTTCATATAATACATGGACATTAAGGTTATGGTGATGTAGTACCTTTTGAAAGAAAATGTTGAAAAAGTTAGCCAGAATCCATAGACATAAAGTTTTAATATAAGTTTTTTACGGTAAATAATACCAATTGACAAGTTACAATAGAAAAAAAAGGCAGCAAAACAAAGCACTTGCAAAAGTAAAGATATCCCACGCAAACTAAAAACTTCCAAAAGCTCATCCATCAACGCGGCGGGACTTAAGCGTTTTCCTGGTTTTAAAAAATCTTCAACTAAGTAATGATTTTTTCACAGAACTACTGAAAATCCGCATAACACATGGCAGCTCTATGCACCAATTACGCTCATCCAACAACGCGGCGGGACTTAAGCGTTTTCCTAGTTATTGGATGAGCGTAGCGAGTGAAGTGAAGACTTCAATTTCACTGACCCCCCAAAAAATTTAGCTCGGGTGTAATTTTTTTTTTTTTTTTTTTTTTTTTTTTTTTTTCTGTGTTTGTTTGTTCGCACTATTCCGGGCAAACGGCATTAGTGATCTTGATGACAATTTGACAGGACCTTCGAAATCTCTGAACTTAGACTTGCCACGTTTTTGGGTACAATCGAAGAAATTTTCTCATGAATATCGTAATTTTACGATTTTTTGTGCGATATTTTCGTGCCATTTGGGCCAATTCTGACCAAACGGGTGGGGCTACAACGTTCATATAATACATGGAAATTAAGGTAATGGTGATGTATTGCTTTCTGAAAGAAAAAGTTGAAAAAGCTAGCCAGAATCTATAGAAATAAAGCTTTTAATATAGTTTTTTTGATTTTTGTACGATATTTTCGTGCCATTTGGGCCAATTTTGACCAAACGGGTGGGGCTACAACGTTCATATTATACTTGGACATTAAGGTTATGGTTATGTAGTACCTTTTGAAAGAAAAAGTTTAAAAAGTTTGCCAGAATCCATAGAAATAAAGCTTTTACTATAAGTTTTTACGGTAAATAATACCAGAGTCGATAAAGAAGTTTCCCCTTTGGGGAGGTCCCCTTACTCCCAAGTCAAAACGGAATCTAACGTCCTGCGCGCTGAGGGTGGCTCCAATGTGAAACTAATAAAAGCACTGCACGCTAAATACGGTTAGTAGATTATCGATGTGCAGTGACGCTGAAATCAACAAACAACAGGCGAAGCGTCAAACTTCAATTTTATTTCAATCATATTAGCCCTGGGCCCTAGTCTTTTTAAAACGATTTACTTTTGATTTATTATTGTACTATAAAGTGTTGCGCAGGCGTCAGTGACATTTTCGTGCGAAATAATTTGAGATATGCCTTGTTTCAAGCCGAACGGACGTAAGTGTAGCCTAGGCCCAAGGCCACAATACAGTTTTCAGACGTAAGTACGCCCTAGGCACTCAAATCGAAATCTTGAACAATACATATTGTCGGCCTAGCTCCTAAGCTTAGGTCTACTCCATCAGAAATATCCTCATTAATAAAGAGAGTTTGCTTTTTGCCAAAACATTCGCCAACATTCGATCGTATTTAATATTTTGACGTTTCCGCCATTTGTCGTCATCGACTGTTAACTACTAGTAGAAAAGTGACGTTCTTTTATTGAAGTAGTTCCATCAATCGTCACACAGAGTCGCGCGGAACGTTAGATTCCAAACGCCAAAAACCGACTTTTTATTTAACCCAGGGCGGTATAGGGAGTTGGAGGACCTCCCCAACGGGGAAACTTGGGAAACTTCTTTATCGACTCTGATAATACCAATTGACAAGAAACAATAGAAACTTGACAACAATCACCTACAATGCGTAGGCAACAAAACAAAGCACTTGCAAAAGTAAAGATATCCCACTCAAACTAAAAACTTTAAAAAGCTCATCCATCAACGCGGCGGGACTTAAGCGTTTTCCTAGTAATTTTTAACCTTTCATAAAAATTTTTACAAACAAAGTACATTCTGTTCTTGTAATTTATATTTGCTAGAAAACTATGATTTTTTATTAAACCATCCGTCCTAGCTGTAGATTTTGATATTGATGTCAAAATGAGATAAATGTGAAAAATCTAATTGTTACCTTGAACTTGTGATCTAAATGAAAAGCACACTTTTCAATATTTTAACAGAAAAACAAGTGACTGCAATCGATCATTAGAACTAATAACTAAAAGTCGTAAGTGCTGACACTCAGTTATCTAAATCCTTGTTTCAATTGAGAGCTAGCAGCAGATGTAACAAATCTTTTCTCTTCTTCTCATTACATTTTTTTCTTTAAGAAAATATTTTATTACCCAATCAATTCACATTAGTTTCGTAAAAGTAATTTACATTCGGCATGTTGGCTTTCTCTTGAAAGTAATCAATCATATTATTGTCAGGGCCCGATGCAAGAGTCATCCTTCACTCGTACTATTTGTCATTGTTCATTGCTTCTGTTCAGAAATATATGTCACAGTCATCTCTGAATAGATTCGTTACAACAAATGATGCTCTATTCAGTTGATAGTTTCGCTTATGAAATGCAATCATCTACGATTTAGCTCGGAATTACTATTCGTACAATTCTCAAATCATATTGAAGCGCCAGGGAACTCGGGACGACCGCTAGAGATTACCAAGCAACAAAATGTAACAATAACTCGATTTATTTCCGTTCTTTTGGACGTGTTCAATTCAAAATACATAACAAGATTTAAAATATCTATTTTAGATTCAAAATACTAGGATTATATAGTAAATTCTGCATTGTAGCGTGTTTTAACCTTACGAAGACCATTATTAACACGGGATTTCCATATTGCATTAACGAATATATATAAATGCATAGTTGTGAAACAAAAAATACTTTTTATCACTTGGTTTTAATTATTCAGCAAGTCTGCATAATTATTAAATCGTACGGAACAATATGCACAACTGCTTGTTCATTATCAAAAAGACTAATGACTCTTTGCTCGCACTATCGTTGTTTAAACAGTCATATTATAGATTTTTATATTTGCAACATGAAATTACAGACATGGAAGTGTTTATAAACAATCGTTGTGTAGTTTACCGCTAACCGTCTGCGTCCTTGGTTCGTCGATAGTCATCGTCTTTTCTATAGTTTGCTTAGAGAAATTCTTTTTAAAAAAGGGTTAGAATTCTTAGTACAAAAATACATTTAGTGGACATTTTGCTTGTAAAGGTTATTCGGGTTATCATTCAATTCTTAACATTTTTTTGTTTTGAGTGGCAACAACGTATATCGAGCCAATAACGGAATGAAGATACGAGAGAACCCAACATAGGGAGCGAAGCTTACCGTTATGATACCACGTCTGTTCCAGCGTTCAACTTTCCTTTGAGGAGGTGCCGAGTCTATAGATAAGTCAATTTTCTGAGCTGGGCTAGGCTGACGACCTGACCTCAAAGGTCACCGAAATATTCCGTATCATCCTTCATGAAGACAAATGTCGACAGAAAAGTTGTGTGTCAATCGGAAGTCATGTTCTGTGTTTGTTGTAAGATTGATTGGATATTGCTTAACATCTCATATTTTCTCACTCTCACTCTCTCTCATCTCACTTTGGCTATTCGAGACGATGAGTGGTGATAGATGAGAAGAAGTATGAACAGAAGGGAGGAGGAAAGACCCTGTACCAGCACGTAGCCTACTCCTTTCGAAAAATACCAAGGGGACCAACGGCTACGTCCCATCCGAAAGGACAGTGTAACCTTGACAGTCATATAGGTTCCTCCACTAGCCCGGACTGCCGAGCAGACGTCGAGGAGAACGAAGCCGTTACACTAGCTCTCGAACCCTCCATCTGCTCTAACCAGCGGTATACGTGAGTTTCAGGGCAGAGCGGTCACCCACTCTACCCCTGACCACGCCCGAGTTTTGCTTAACTTCGGTGTTCGAGTGGGAACCGGTTAAACTTCCTCGGCTAAACCGCTTGCTTTTGTTGTAAGACGTGACAGAAAAGTTATGTTTAATGGGGAGTTTGCTCCCTAATAAGAGTGTGCATGAAATGAGGTCACTAATTCTATTATATCTTAGTTTAGTTGTATGTTTCATCTCTGTTCTAACACATAAACTCAAATAATTTTCATTACATTGATTAGCAACGTGTAAAGTGCAGAATCATCTCGCCCTGGATGACCTCTGTGGTCTGGTTGCTCACCAAACACAGTTCCCCAGTACACACAAACACACACACACACACACAAACACACCCCACACAACACACACACACACACACACACACACACACACACAGTAAAGTACAGGAGCAAACACACACCCAAACCCTTGCAGGGGGCAGAACAGTCGTAAAGCATGGTCGCTCTAGCCCCTTCAGTCCCTGTGTCCATTTAAATGGACATCAAATTTAAAATTTTAATCCGGGCAAATGACAAGTTTTTGAATTTGACCCCATTTTTTTTTATTTTTTTGGTAAATAAAAATTAATGAATTTTTTACCCCATGTCAATGGGACAAAAAGTGCCCTTTTAAGAGAAGATTGAGAATACACATCTGCAAAAAAAGGTGAAAATGGAAAAAATGGGGTTTGTTCCAGAAAAATAATATATTCCTAGTATTGTTATTATTTGAGATACAAAAAATGCAAAATGAGCAAAAAATTCAGAAAAAAATCTTGTTTTAGAAATAGTCTTCCCAAATTCATTTTTAAAATGAAATTGAAACTTTTATTCGGAATCCAAAATTTCCCAAAATTCGTTAAAAAACGTGATAAAAAATATTTTGAAAACATGAAAAAATCTTATAAAAAAATCTGGAATTAGATTTCATTGCTTAAAAATACTTAAATTCCACCAATTTAATTCGGGACTGAAGGGTCTAGGGTATCTAGACGTATCTACTAGTTAAACACGTAGCCGGCGGTGATGAGAGCTTCGAGTGTGAGACGGTTGCAACTCTAAGGAAAGATAATAAATACAGTTAAACAACTCTATATTTATATTATTTCAAGAGATCATACGCGAATGAACATCTTGACGTAATTTACAATTCTCTGTGTGAAGATCAAGTTAAGTATTTGATGTACGTGAAAGTTTAAGCACGAATATGATTAAATACGGAGTTCACAAATGAGGGAGCGAAGCTGTACTCAATCAACAGAGCGTTGAAGAGAAGAATACAAAAAATGAAATATTTCGCCGTGTGTTGATCGTTACAGTGGCGGCACCGGGTTAGCTTGGTCCTGAAGAAAAGGTTAGTTGCCTGTTCGCGCAAACAGTTGTGCCGGATCATGAGGGGGCTAGCCACTCCCTCGTACCTCAGGGTCACCAGGCATTTATTTATGTATTTTTTTAATATATATTTTTATTCATTCATTCGTTCGTTCGTTCGTTCGTTCGTTCGTTCGTTCGTTCGTTCGTTCGTTCGTTCGTTCGGTTTTTCGTTCGTTTCGTTCGTTCGTTCGTTCGTTCGTTCGTCCGTAATGTAATACGTATACAAGATACAGGTTTGATTAATGTGTATACACATACTATAATTTAGACAGTTGTAGTCCTTAAATCCTTATGTTAGTCCAGGATCTAATGCTGATGCTGTAAGAGCCCAGATGTGTATATGACTCAATTCGTAGTAGTATAAAGTCAAACGTTTCGTCGTGTTCGGATGTAATCGTGAGTCGTGTTCGGATGTAATCGTAAGTCGTGTTCGGATGTAATCGTAAGGGCGTGTTCGGATGTAATCGTGAGTCGTGTTCGGATGTAATCGTGAGTGTTCGGATGTAATCGTGAGTCGTGTTCGTGACACACGCGCAGACAAAAATGCGACCTAAATGTATTTATTCAGTCACATCAAGTCATTGATGTTTGTACAAGAATGGATTTATAATAATATCTATGAACATATTATGAGAATGATTGGAAATGTATTGATGCAGGAAATTCTGTTTGAGCGAAACGTCGTTATTACGTGTGAAGTGAAAAACTAATTTCGTATCACCAGGTTATTATTTCAGCGTAATATCGTAGCTTAGTTCACACATGTTGGGTTATTGGATCATAAAAGTTATGCTTCAACTTTTTAATTAACATTATTATTCTTTAAGTTACTCGAAAAAAGTTCCTCAAACATAGGCAATAAAATCGGTCTCGACTTTAAGTTATCCACTAACTATTCAAACATTTTGGAACGGTTTATTCATTCTTAGTTATATTTCTCGTGTCAGTCAAAATACTATTAAAACAAATTTGATCGCATAAAATGAAATATTACGACAAATAAGCGTTGAAACTATTACCTACTCAACATAATATAATATAAGATAAAATATAATATGAAAGCCAAAGTATCTAATATAAAAGTTGCATTTCAAGGATGAAAAACCTATTGTTAAAAGATCGACTCACAGATTTACAGACTGAAAGGTGTATTATCTTATTTATTGACACACTTGAACTTTGTGTGATATGGATGATTATCAAATACATACACACAACCATAAAAGCCAAAGTACCTAAGAACGGTTCTATTTAAAGGATACAAAAATTTTGTTAAAAAATTGATTTTCTTAGATATTTACTGACTGTCATTTATTATCTTGATTTACTTACGATCTGACTGAATAATTGTCTATGCCTGGATGATTAACTAGCTACAATCGATTTAGATGATTCCAAACATATCATTTTAGTGAGCAATTCACCTCAACTCAACTTATAACTTTTCATTCTCACACCGCATAGAAATATCATATTCCTCATATTTCTTCCAATATTTAACCACCACAGAATTTCTACATTTCTCGCATATTCCCTTTTCCCCTGATAAAGATGAGACCTCATCTCGACGCTTTCTGCGCGAGAGCGGTATAAAAGCCCACCGTACTTAATACCTCGGATGATAAATCAGTGAAAGAGTCCGTCCTGCGGACTTTTCTAAACGCATAAACCTCCGTATTGCGGGGTATTTACCTCAGCTGGATAACTTGCATCATTCACTTACGTCACGCGCGCATTAGCCTCCTGTCACATTCACATACTTTATGTTCTATTTACGTCCTCATCACAGTATTATATATCACACGTACTCAAGTGGCTGGATTACTAATAGAACCAGCCATGCACTGGGGATTCAGAATATAAGTTTCTAGCGTCAAACATGATTTAGGTACCTTATTTACAAATGCTTGGATTGAGGCATTCAATATTCAACCGGCTTTTTCTACTTCCAACTATTCACATAACCGAATTTTAGTTAAAATATTCACTAATAAAATTTTAGTCCAAAACGTAGAAATCTCGTTTCGTATTATTTGTTTTATTAGGCATCATGCGTGTGTATGAATGAAATGTTTTAAAAACTTAAACCTTTTCTTTTTATAACTCATAAAACTATTTGCAAACAAAATATTTTACTAAACTAATTTTGTACGAATACTAACGAAATATATTTTTGAATAAAATATGCTCTGGAATATTGCCTTTCTTCTGGCTTCAGCCTAATAATATATATTAAAATATGTTCTTATGCTTGAGTAGGAGACGGTTTTGTTATTAATTTTGTGTCTTATACGACTGTTCAGGAAATATGCTTTATACATAAATATATACGTAGGCACAAGCACTATTATATCTTCCTTCCAAATATATTATATATTTAAGTCCTACAGCCTCTTTGTTTACTGAGCACGAACGTACAATCAAAACGAACAACATTGAGGCAGTTTAGTTTAGTAATATCTACGGCTTGCTATACGTAACGAGCCTACTGATGTCACGACTCACATATCATGATCCCTACTTGCTAGTTCCACCCAGTAAGCTCAATCTGTCAACAAGGCGAAATGTCGAGCTTCAAGACGACGAATCGTAATGGCCAAACGGAAGACCATATTACATCCGAGATCGCCATCATTTCTCTAATGAGTTGGAGGAAATTGCTCTTGGTTCCGTTGAGCTGCTGGCTTAGGCCTCTCTCTCTCTCATATCGCTAGGGCTAGGGGCTAGTGTGGAGGCTATTACCCATATATCGCTAGCTAGTGTGGAGGCTATTACCCATATATCGCTAGTGTAGAGGCCATTACCCATATGTCGACAACGCAATGTGACCAATCTACGAAACATATTCACCAGAATCACATTCTGACGCTGTCTTCGAAGTTTTATTAAATTGCATTAGTGTAATGCACAATTTTTTTTCTTAGTATTGTATTGTCATACCATATTAAGAAATTGACAGCGGAATTCGGTAAATGATTTATAATATAACTTCTGATTTACGAAGGGGAACAATATCATTGATACTTTGCCAACAAGACAACACTATTCAGCGACATTATTTTAGAACAAGCTTGAATATTATTGTCAACCTATATGTAACGCCTGATTTTAGGATTGTGCATTATTCTATTATTAGCCAAATTTTTTGCTCTATGTACTATTTAAAGTTAGTTATTTTTGTGTTATGATAATGTGAACATGTTTACCCATAACTGAAATGTGTAATGGGAAGTGCTACACATAACATCCGTTCGTCACAATCTTAACTGAATTCCTCCATGTTTCACTGGTCAATATTTCACAAAATGGTATGCACATTACATTACAACCGAAGAATTAATATCACTGTGTGAATGAATATCAAACAATTCTTTGACAAGTAACGATGATCCTTGGTTTAAAATTAGAACATTGGTCGCTTGGTGAAAACAGTAGTGGGATGCTGGTAGGAGTAAGTTCAGTTACACCGGACATGAACAACAACTTTTTGAGCCGCACATTCTTACAGGAATACATCGAGGCTCAGACGATGAGTCTCGCAATGCTTGAGTGAGTTGGCAAGGACGAGTGTAAAACTGTTTGCAATCTAGGTGCCCGTTAGGGCGCCGCAGCCAAGGTCCGTGGCGCGCTACACACTCTGGCACGCTTATACATGCACGCAGAGTTGGGGTGCGATTTCGAGGTCGTTACCCAGCCGTCATGATACTTGATGTGGACTTGAAAACTATCAAAATCGAGGGATTTAGGTACCCGATAAACACATGTCAAATTGTTGGTGTACGAACATTACTTCTTGATGAAAAAATTGCTTGAATACATCTCAAATCACTTTAAGGATGTTAGCTACTACTATACTGCTTCTGCTACTACGATCTTATTCGTCAGTTTCAATCGGCCCGTGATTCTGACCAAACGGGTGGAGCAACAACGTTCAATTTTACATCAACATTACGGTAATAGTGATATAGTGTCTTTTGAAAGAAAAAGTAGAAAAATTTTGCTAGAAGGCTTCCAAATAAGGTTTTAATACAAGCCTTAAACAAGCATACAATCATAGTAACTATAGTTACTTGACATTATCGCCTACTTGTTTACAAAAAACAGTCTTTGACCAATAGATATTTAACATTCTATTGTTATGGTTTTACCATAGCAATTAATTGACTTTTGATTAAAATTATTATATTTTAACAAATAATTTTGCAATGGAACTTGAAAAAGTAATGATATCCACACATAACAAAAACTTGTAAAAATACAGGCCAACCTTACACACTCAAAAGAAATGAGATCTAAAAAAGGGCCAAGCTTATCTACCCTTGCACATTTGCGCATTCTTAATTCATAAACGTACAGTGTCCCGTACAGCAACCTTGAAATTGAAAAAGAATTGGCATCGTTAAGTTAAAAGAATTTGTAACATAACGTTTAAATTACAGTTGCAATTCTATTCGCCAAGCTTTTCAAGGATTTGTTACGGGAATTTGGGGTTGGAAGGTAAACTGTTTT
>JAMZAV010007063.1:0-56871 GCA_024449915.1 Sweltsa coloradensis | reverse complement strand
CGAACGAGGGTCTGGGCTGGGCCGCCCCTTTTTTAAAAATGAAAAAAAATTTGGGTAAAAAATGTTTATCGCAGCAAAGACAATTTTTTAAATTTTTTTTTAAATCTTTTTCTTTTTTTATAATTTTTTTGTTTACTCTCACAATTTGTTGTGTAGAGGCTGGCAGAACCTTGTCTTGAGCATATCCCTTTTTTCTGGGAACATTTCTAATACTGAGTGTGAACTCTAAAGTGGAAAAATAAATAAGAAGAAAATTGTAAAATTATGGTTATATAAGCCCTAAAAAATGGAAAAAGCGAATACCCTTCGTAAAGTTAGATACGGTAGCTTTACGTTTTTTTAAAGGCTCCTTTGCGATAATTTTGCATTTTTTCATTTTTTTTTATTATTTTAAAAAAATTGCTTGGACTTGGCCGCAGGGGGATAAGTGAGTAAAACGGTACAGTACCCTTTGGGTTTTTGCTGGGGAAAGATGGGGGTTTCCCCACACCTGCTCCACACGCAATAAAAATGTTATGTGGAATATAGCATACCGGTCCGTGGGGAAAGGGTATGGGTAAAGCCCACACTATCTGCCCACACCTCCCCAAAAATCACCCGTAGGGAAATCCACACGTAAAAAAGCCGGGTTTCCCAAACCCCCCCAATCCATCCACGGGCCCCATATTGCCCATGCCGCACCCACACGTTCCAGTAGGGACAACCACATTGTGTTTGCGGGCCCCCCCCCCCCCCCCTTAGGCTAGAGGGGGTGATTTTGACCTAACGGTTGGCGCTCCCTTTAACCCCCCCAAAAAAAAATTTTTACAAAAATAAAATCACAGCCGCACAATGTGAGCCGCCCGTTTTACCGCCCAGTTTATCCGTCGCGGTTTCCTATCCACATAATTTAAACCCCTAGTTACTCCTAAGCCAAATAAACCAAACCACCGTGATGTTAGACCCCCTTCTTCCTCTTACCTGTGGCTGGTTCTGACATGCAAAGGTCGTTCCTCCCCGTATCTCCCAAGACTAGAGTGGCGCGTTATGACCTCACGGTTGACACGCCCTGAAACCAAATAATCAATAAACAATTTTAAAATCGAACATAATTCACAACTCATTAATTTACTTAAAATATCACATGTGGCGCAATATGACCTGTCCGGTTTCAACGTCCTTATAGATTCTCACGTCATCGTTGTGTCTACTGGATATTACTGGGCTGGTGATAGACTTTAACCAAGTGCATGCATCGTAATAGGCGAGGAAATAGGAAAATTTCATCTCGCAAACATCAGCTAATACCCTATGTAAGGGAGTGTGTTACTCCCGATTATCATTATTATTATTATTTATTATTTATTTGCAACAGGCAATGTAGCCCACTAGTGCAAATTTAATAAATAAGGGAGAAGGGGAAACCCGGTACCGGCACATAGCCTACTCCTACCGAAAAGTACCAAGGGGACCAACGGCTTTACGTCCCATCCGAAAGGACGGTGTAACTTTTGACAGTCATATAGGTTCCTCCACTAACCCGGACTGCCGAGCAGACGGCGCCAAGGAGAACGAAGCTGTCACACAAGCTTACGAACCCTAGTCTGCTCTAGCCAGCGATATACGTGTGTTTCAGGGTAGAGCGGCGACCCACTCGACCCCTGACCACGCCCGATGTCGCTTAACTTCAGTGTTCGAGTGGGAACTGGTTAAACGACCGCGGCTTAATCGCTGGATAATGGTTGACCCGCCCTGAATCAAAATAAACTCATTCGAAAGGAAAAGTGTTCGGACTTCATTGTTTGGGTTAAACATTATTACATTAATCATATTTATAATTTGTTTGTATTGTATACAAAACTTAGAAGACAATTTAATTGTCTGTTGTGTCGTCTGGGTGGGGGGTAGTATGTGACCCAGAGCTCGCCTCTGCTAATCGTTGAAAGCTATGCAAGAGACCAAGTCCTTGGCTTAACCATCAGCACACATAATATACCTGCATACACGTTCCACATCAGATGAATTTGATTATATTGCTCCCTGAAACTTATTGGCAAGCTCTGTCAGGCGACGTGGGAAACTCCCAACTTTCCCAATCCCGTAATTGGTTCTGTGCTTCCCACATCCTCAAGGCTAGGGTGCCGCATTATGTCCTTACGGTTTACGCACTCTTTTACAAAATAAACCTAACAATATACTAAGAATACTTTTTAAAAATCTAACAAAGCAAACTCGATTTATTTACTTCCTACATCACAGGCGTTGCAGTATGACCTGCACGGTTGAAGCGCCCTAGTTTCTCTACTTGTTCTACTTGTCTGAAGCGAACAACATATTTAACTATACAAATAATACTCCCCCCTCTGGGCCCAGGTAGGTATATTCAGCCCAGAGCATGGCTCTCCTAGTCCTGAAGCCGAGGAAAGAGGAAAGTCTGTCCGTTCGTAGGAGAGTATTACACCCCAAAACTATAGGCGAGCTCTGGCGGTCGTCGTCGGGCAGTTTTACTCTTCCCTTGACAACCTCCCCTCCCTACCCTTGGCTGGTTCTTACCTTCATGGGCCCCTCCTCCCTTATCCCCTAAGTTAGAGTGGCACATTATTAACGTAACAGTTGACGCACCCTTATTTCAAATAAACTTTGAGCCTCCACGTCTGGGCCAGGGTTAGAATCAGCCACGAGCATGACTCTGACAATCGTACAAGGCGAGGAAAGCTGCTGTACAGTAAAGTCATATATCGCGAACATTAGCTGGTTACGTCACGGAGTTTTATCACTCCCCGAAACTGGAGGCTCTGACAATCTTGCCAGAGACATATCCTCCTCCCCTTAACTTACTTCCTAACGACGATGACGACCATGACAATAGGAACGATAAAATATAGAAAATGACGAAGACGAGGAAAGAACCTTTACCCCCTTTTCCTCCATCTACCCGTGGCTGGATCTGACCAACATTAGAAAAATCTCTCCATATCCCTTACGCTAGAGTGGCGCATTATAAGTTATGACCTAACGGTAGATGCGCCCTTCATCCAAACAAACCAAAACAAATACATCTCTAGAATTCCTTCTCACATCCCCTAGGTTACAGAAGCGTATTATGACCTAGCGGTTGACGCACCCTAATATTTTTTTGTACATAAATACATATTCTTTTTTTTTGAGCATAATCATCCCTATCATGTTATTAAACCTAGGAAACAATAGAAATTAAACACAACAAACTAGTTTTATTATCTTAAATAGGTGGCCCAATATGACCTACCCGGTTTAAACTCCCTAGTTTCTCATGTTTCATCAGGTACAGGTAACAGGGTATAGGTCCCCTATGCTAGAGTGGCGAATAATAATAATCATAAAAATAAAAAAAACAGGTCAAACTTTTGAAACTTCTACTATATTATTCTGTCTAGACATCATGGCTATGTGATTTATTTAATAAAAATCATTGATTTAAACCTCTTCACATTAATCTTACACATTTCTTTAATTTTTTATGGTTAAGCTATTAATATTCATTAAAGAAAACAATCTCATCATCAAACACACCATTAACTCATCTCACCAACCTTCAATATCACAGGCGGCGCAATATGACCTAACCGGTTGAAGCGCCCTAGTTTCTCACGTCACCTTGGTTAGCGCGGTAGGCCGGTAGCTGTTTGATTCTCAGAATCAGCTTGGTGCCGATAGTGAGGGCCCCAATCTGGGAGACTTTAGCCAACCGGTCATGAATACTTTGGCCATATAATGGCATAGCCAGATGATAGTGGTTCTCCCGGGAGGTGGATGTTTTTGGAACGGAGTGTTTGTGGTGGTCAGCTTGGTGGTGCAGGTGGTGGTGGTGGGGGGGGGGGGGGCTCGAAACATTGTCTTAGTCCACTTACCTACCAAGCTCGTGCCCTGGCTGTTGCCTCAATTGCAGCATGCCATTATTTTTGATAACTTATCAAATATATACCACTAGGAAAACGCTTAAGTCCCGCCGCGTTGTTGGATGAGCGTAATTGGTGCATTGAGCTGCCATGTGTTATACAGATTTTCTGTTGTTCTGTGAAAAAATTATTACTAAGTCGATGATTTTTTTTAAATTAAATTAAATTAAATTAAAAATTTACTTTATTTTTTTATTTTTTTTTATTAATCGTAATTTTAAAAAAAAAAAAATCGTAAAATTGCGATTTTCATAGAAATAATTATTCGATTGCGCTCAAATTTTACACGAATATATTAATTCATAAAATTAAGGTTTTGTGAAAAAATCATTACAATAGGTTAAAGCATGTACGTGTTTTAAGTCAAAGAATGTTTTAAAAAAGAAAAGAGAAACTATTAAATTTCGATTTTCATGAGAAATAATTTTTCGATTGCGCTCAAATTTCACAGGAATATCTTAATTCATAAAATTGGGGCTCTGTGTAAAAATCATTAAAATCGGATTAAGCATGTAGGTGTTATAAGTCGAAGAAATTTCTTAAAAATTGAAAAAAAATCGTAAAATTGCGATTTTCATGAGAAATAATTTTTCGATTGCGCTCAAAAACGTGGCAGTTCTAAGTTCAGAGATTTCAAAGGTCCCCATAAAATTTCATCGCAATTGGAGTATCGGTTTAGCCGGAATCGTGCTAACAGACACACAAAAATACAAACAGAAAAAAAAAAAAAAAAAAAACATTCCGGATTTTTTTCTCCAGTGTAGTGAAATGGAATCTTCGCTTCGCTCGCTACGCTCATCCAAAAATATGTTAAATTACAAAAATTCCTTAATCTTGTAATACTCATACTTTACATTACAGCTGTTCTGTTGATGTCATATTTTGTACCTACTCGACAGCCATAAGTGACGACGCACGATTTAATAACATAATAATAGTGGATGCGCGCGCAGCCGCTAACAGTGACGTAGACATTGCGCACTCGGCACGTCCTGGCCGACGGCCAAATATTTGACAAACAAGGTAAAGAACTATCTCTGTGGCCGAAGATATAATCTTTAGACAAAAACAAAAAGTACCATCGTGTTCCGTAGTCTTTCTTCTAGAAGCATGATGAAAAAGTAAAGATTTTATTTTTTATATAAAATTTGAAAACAATGTAATCATCAAACACACCATAACTTATTGCGTTAACCCACAGTATCACAGGCCCAGAGCATGGCTCTGCTAATCGTGAAAGGCGATTCAAGAGGAAAAGTCCACCTCGCAAACATCAGCTAGAAAGAGCAGAGAATCTTACTCCCCAAAACTAGAGGCGAGCTCTGGCAATCGTGGTCGGGGACCTTGTCCCCTTCCCTTGACGACCCCCCGGCGACGATGACAATGACACAACGAACGATGACAAAGACGATGACGACCGCGACGTGAGAAACCCCCCTTCCTCCCCTTTTCCGTGGCTGGTTCTGACCAGCATGGGCCCCTCCTCCCCCCCCCCCCTTAGGCTAGAGTGGTGCATTATGACCTAACGGTTGACGCGTCCTTAATCCAAATAAACCACAGGCGGCGCAATATGACCTAACCGGTTGAAGCGCCCTAGTTTCTCACGGTGTTGCTAAGAAATTCGTTTAGCGGCTCTTCATTCGATGTAGAAGGCCCCGGGCTCGATTCCCGTTGTAGTCATAAGGTTTTTAATTTCTGATTTGGACTGAAGTTAATCAGTTCTTGGATTAGGAATTTGTAAAAGGTGACTTTAGAGGCGTCCTATCAACAAGGCACATAATAAATTTTAATGTTGGTCATTGTTAAAAAAAAATTCCCTCATATCTGTGACTGATTGGGTACTTTTTAAACACAGATATATTTAGTTATTTTATTAAGCATGCGTTGAATTCATTCAAAACGATGCGCAGAGAAAACGTAAAACATTGTTGACATTTGAAGTCACAATAATGAAAAAATTACTTGAATTTTCCGTAGTGTCGATTTTAAAATGAATGACTTTGTGTTCAATATTCTATGGTCAATATCGGGTATTCACGAGACTCCCTATTCTAGCCAACACACAACACAACTACGTATACAAGATTTGAAATAGTTTTTAAAACATTTGGTACTAATCGTTTAAGACGATTCAAGAGAAAAAGTCCATCTCGCAAACATTAGCTTGGATGTAAGGGAGTATTTTACTCCCCAAAATTAGAAGCGAGCTCTGGCAATCGTCGTCGGGGACCTTGCCCCATTCCCTTGACGACCTCCCCGACGACGATGACTACAATGACACCACGAACGATGACAAAGACGATGACGACCGCGACGTGAGAACCCCCCTTTCCGCCCGTGGCTGGTTCTGACCAGCATGGGCCCCTCCTCCCCCCCCTCCCCCTAGGTTAGAGTGGAGCATTATGACGCATTCTTAATCCAAATAAACCCAAAAAAACGTTTGTGACACAATCATCTTTATTATTTTCTTTTTTAAGCTTGGAAATAATTTAATTAAACAGCAAACACGTTACAAACTCATTTTTATTTACTTTCAATATCACAGGCGGCGCAATTGACCTACCCGGTTGAAGCGCCCTGGCGTCTCACGTTGTCCTCGTTACTCATGACTATCCCTCCGTTGCACTTCATCAGAACATGATGCAATATTTAGTCACTTCACAAATTCTACTATTTAACGATTTTTGTGCTAATTGATTAACCAAATTTGATTCTCATAAATACATATCAATTTTCAATTAAATATCAAAATTTTTATATTTGCATTTTTAACAAACAAAACCCACACAAAGTTGGTTATGTCCACGTTTGCAACTTATTTTTTCTTCCTTCAGCCTCTCGACTCTCACTTCAGAAGGAGGTTGTATCGTCCTGAATTGTAATCAGCCTCACACGGATATTTATTACATGCGAGCAAGTTGTGTGACACGTGCGATGTTCCTTGAAGATCGTATAAGCCGAGGAAAGAGATTAAGTCCATCTCTCAAAAGTCAGTTAGCAATAAGGTGAGTACTACTCACTGAAACTAGAGGCGAGCTCTGGTAATCGTCAGCTTCCCAGCGTCGCGACGTTGATTTCAATCTAGATCCCGTTCCAGATGTCAAGAGTGGATACAAGCAACGATTGTTGGATTTGAGACAGGCATCTTGGAATGTGATGCAAAATAACATATTGAATTATGTGATGCCCACACTGACTAATAAAATTCGTCTACTTACGTCTCGACTCTCACGTAGATAGAGAGATAGAGTTGGTTCAGTCCCGAATGCGAAAATCTCACAAAGTCTAACTCACAGAGAAAATGTTGTTAGATGCGACATATGTATGTATGTGTGTACCGTTCCCTATGCTAGGTCTATCTTTTTGGCTCTGGCAGTCGTCGTCGGTTCCCCCCCCCCCTTGTCAACCACCGTGACGTCGACGACGATGACTTGACTTTCATTTCTTTAATTTCTTTATTTTCATTCACATAAATATATTGTATTTTGCTATACTATCATTATCTTCATCATTTTTTCAATATATACATTTACTAAGAAAACAATCTAATCATTAAACACGCTATTAACTCATTTCATCAACTTTTATTGTCACAGGCGGCGCCATATGACCTAACCGGTTGAAGCGCCCTAGTTTCTCACGTGGTCGTAGTCTCGTCCCACGCGGAGCCTAGGCTACAGACACCATGCTTCCCGCGTGCATATGTGTTCTACCTCCATAGTCCCCGTTCACATCGCGTCGTTGCACTTCTTTATTATCCCTCGTTCTGCTGCCCAAAACCTGTTAGATTTCTTGTGTACATGATCTGAACTGTACACTATTTATATTCGTTAATAAACACACGGTTAAACTAATGTGAACTTTTATTATTACAACGATGACACGTCAAGGAAAATATATCACGACTTATCTATCGCTCGACCTGGCTAGCAGCGAAGATGCCGGAAGTAGGATGTACTTAACCGGATATAGTCAACACAACGTACAAGGTTACTACGTAAATTAAATTCAAAGTTAATGTGATCAAGAACAATAAATATTTACAGGTTTTAAGGTGCTCGAAGTCATTGGCAACGAAGGTAAGAAAGGTTATAAAACCAACATAGTTTTCAGGGGCACATGTGTACTTTGCCGTGTCATGTTTGATGTTGTGCTAGAACAAGATTCAAGTAATGTGAGCTGGCAGTTTATCGTTCGATCATATCTTGCTTGCATGCCCACTCAAATGTGAAAGCTAAACTTTTAAAATAGTTTTGCCAATTAGGTATTATTAGTCAAATGCAAGTGCAGTGCGTAGCGTTCGCGCAATCCTATTTACACGCGCCGAGACCCGGCACCTCCACCATTGGTTTGGTGGAGGTGCCGGGTAGGACTTTAAAACATCTACATGCGAATGTTGTTAAGAAATAAAATTTAATCCCTTGGTCCTAGGGCTACCTATTCACCTTCTTTGTATGATATTTTTATCCTTAAAGACATAGCATCGTACAGGTCCCACTTCTGCTTTGTTTGGGGCGCTGAGCCGCTCAGAGGTGGTTCGTGATAGCCTCCGTTTGGGGTTAGCTGCTGAGAAAAACATTTTGGTGACCATGTCTGTGCCCGGGGGGGTTTGCCCCGTATGACCCTCCCTCCCATACCCCCTAGAAAATTAGATGAGTGGAGCTTTAGGCCGAACTTTTGGCCGCCCAAATCAAAATAAACCCAATTAAGAAGACGACTACCATAAAAACAAAATGAGAAAAAGGGGACGATGACAACCCCGAGTGATTACCCCCCTTCCCTTCCCCCCCCCCTAGGGTTGGCTTTTTCTGACCAGCAATAGGATTTAAAAACTACCAATTATATATAGGGGTAAATTTAATGTAAGTTAATAAAACAATAGCGCAATTTTTTCTTGTGCGGCGAACACAAACGCGTTATTCGGCGCACCCGCGTAGGAAAAAATTTCAGTTTTTAACAGGGGTAAAAAATTTGCATTTTTGAGAACAACATCCAAAGCCATTTTGTCTTTTTGGGCGCTTTCGCTTTTTTCCAATGGGTTTTTCATTCTCGGAAAAATTACATTTATTTGTAATTGGGGAAAAAGAATAACAATTTTAGTGTGGTTAAAAAACGAAGAAGTTCTGTTACTTTTGGAGGGTTTGTTGCGTGATTTCTTAGAGATTAGAAAAACCACCTTGGGTTTTGGTCATGGTGTAGTGTCTAGACTGGGGCCCGGGGGCGGGTTTTGTTTTATCATCTGCCGACAATAGGCCCTTTCATCAAACACATGGGTTTAACAGTGTTGTCTTTTTTTAGCAACTCCGGGTTTTTCCCCCCCGTCGGGCCCCGGGGTAGAATTAGTCCACAGATGCCCGAATCGAAAAAAGGCATTTAAGAAAAAGTTACCTCGCAAACACAGAAGAAAAGAGCGGAGTATCTTACCCCCCAAAACTAGGGCGGCTCTAGAAACGTCGTCGGGACCTTCCCCCCTTTCCCTTGACGCCCCCCCGGGCGATGAAAAATGACACAACAAAGATGAAAAAAAGACGATGACGACTGCGACTGAGAAACCCCCCTCCTCCCCTTCCCCCGTGGTGGTTCTGACCAGCTTGTCCCCCCCCCCAACCCCCCCTTTAGGCAAAGGTGGGCTTTTTTGACTTAACGGCGATGCGTTTTAATCCAAAAAAAAAAAAAACAGGGTTTTAAAAAACCCAAACACCAACATCTTATTCGTTTACCTTTTAGAGAGACAAGTTTTCCCTATGGTGACACAATATTTTAACGTTATTTAAACATTTGCTCCCAGGATGCTGGAGTATTTGAGGATCATCCCTTCACTGACGCCCTCCTGACGATGATGACACGATGACAAAAACGATGACGACAGCAACGTGAGAACCATCCTTCTTTTCCCCAACCATGGTGGTTCTTTTTCCAGATGGTACCCCCTTTATCCCTGGGCTAGAGGGGTGCTTTATGCCCTATTGGAGACGATTTCTATACCAAGAAACCAAAAATCGTTATATAATGAAAAAAACCGCTTTACAACTTATTTTTTTTGTGACCCGATTTTATTCGGGGATGAGCGAAGCAAAGACTTCAATTTCACTAACCTAAAAAAATTTAGATCATTTTTCCCCTGTCTGTTTTTTTGCGCTTACCGGGAAAAGGGCATATGCGATTGAAAAAAATTTAGAGAGTCCCTTTCGAAATCTCTGAACTTAGCCCTGCAACTTTTTTGGGTGAATAAAAAGAACTGTCCATAAATATCTACTTTTACTTTTTTACGTTTTTTAATGCGATTTTTTCGTGATTTTGGGGCCAAAAAATGACTAAAACGGGGGGGGTTAACGTCTAGTCCACTTTGACATTGAGGAATGATAATGTTTTTCCCCTTTTGAAAAAAAAAGTTTAAAAAAACTTGCAGAATCCAAGAAAAAAAGGGTTGTAATATGATTTTTTAAATGTGTATAATAAAAATTGACAGTTAAAAAAAAGAAACTTTAAAACAATCCCCCTAAAATGCGTTTAAAAGCAAATCTTAGCCCATTTCCATTCTAATTACCATAGCTAGCTAGCAGCTAGTAAGAGGGGAGTACTTACCCCCCAAAAACTAGGGCGAGCTCTGGCAATCGTCGGGGGGATTTTCCCCCCTTTCCCCTTGACGCCCCCCCCGGCGACGATGAAAAGCAAAAAACGATGACAAAGGAGGACGACCGCGAGTGAAAAAACCCCCCTTCCCCCCCTTACCCGTGGGGGTTTGCCCAGCAGGGGCCCCCCTCCCCCCCCAACCCCCTTGGGTAAGTGGGCATTAACCAAAAATTGACGCGTCCTAATAAAAAAAAAAAAAAAACCCAATTTTTTTTTTTAAAAGAATCAAAAAGACCAAAAAATAATAAAATTAGAGGGGTTTAATAAAAGGGGATTTTTTTTTGAATTTTTTTTTCCCCAATCACCCAAATAAAAATTTAATTAAAATTAAAATTTTCTCGTTCAAAATTAAAATTTTGACGGGGGAATTTTTTTCAACCCAACAACTAAAAATAAAAAATTTTTATTGTTTTAGGGTTTGCAGATTTTTCCAAAAGTAAAAAATTTTAAAATTGACCGGAAAGTAAAAAATTGTGCAAACGCAAAAAAAATCAAAAAACCAAAAAACCTTTATTTAGGGTTTAGATAAAGGGTCAGAAATTAACAAAAAAGTCTAAAATTCAATTTTAACTTACAAAATTTTATTTGTATAATTGTTGACGGGGTTATTCCCGTAAAAAAAATTCAAAAAAAAAATCCGTTTTTTGGTTTTTTTATTTTTTGCGTTTTTGCTTCTTTAGAAACAATATGGTTGGGGGTTCCCTTAAACAAAATTTTTGTCAATCATATCTGATTTTCTACATTTTTAAAAATTTTTATTCCCTTTTTAATTGGATGAAAAAGAGAAATTTTCAATTTCCTTCAGTTTTTTTTTTTTAGTAAAAAAAAAATAAGTCTGTTTGTTTTTTGAGTTTTTTTGGTTTTCCTTTAACGGAAAAAACGGATTGGGGACTTGATGAAAATTGAGGAGACTTCGAAATTGAATTTAGGGCCTTATTTTTTGGGTTTAAACAAAAATTTTTCCAAAAAAAAATCTTACTTTACATTTTTTACGATTTTGGGTTGAAGGGCCCATTTCCCCGTTCGCCAAAAGGTGGAAGTACAAGGGGTTTAAATTCCCCAAAGGAGGTTGTATTCTTAATAAAAGAATAAAAAAAAATTCCCAAATCCTAGAAAAAGTTTAAATTATTTTTTTTGGAAAAAATTTAACGAGCTGAAAACTTGACCTCCCTCAAGATTCAGAAAGATTTGCAAAGGAAAAGAATTACAAAACTGAAAACAACAAAAACTCTCCCAACCGGCGGGACAAGGTTTTCCAATTTTAACAATATAATCACCAACCAAAAAAAAAAAATTAAAAAAAAATAAAAACTTTACAATATAACCGGTTTCTTGGGTGGCGTAGTTTTTTTTTTTTTTTTTTTTTTTTCCCCTTTTTTTTTTTTTTTTTTTTTTTTTTTTTTTTTTTTTTTTTTTTTTTTTTTTTTTTTTTCTTGGGGTTTTTTTTTTTTTTTTTTTTTTTTTTTTTTTTTTTTTTTTTTTTTTTTTGTTTTTTTTTTTTTTTTTTTTTTTTTGAATGCAAGAAAGGGTTTATCCAATGGGGGGGTTGTGGTAGTGAGGGGTAGAACGGTTGGAGTGAGATTCTGCTTCCCGAAAGTCACGCTACGAAGAAGACTCCTAACACTCCCCACATCCAAACCTGGAACTATAAGAGCTATTAGTTTTATACTAAACATACAAAAAAAACCTTTAAAGAAAAAGTAAAAATTTAAACAACCAGCAGAAAAAATTTAATTTAACGTAAGTGTACTTTCTAAATTTCTCATTCATGAGAATTTTATTAAAAAAATTTTTTTTAACATCAAAAACTTTTTTTTTTTATATTCGAATAAATAATGAATTTTTTTTATACGATATTCAACATTTTCTTTTCTTTTTAAAAACAAAGAAAACAAATAATAATCAAAACCCCACAAACTAACTTCATTAACTTACTTTATACGGGCGACGCAATATGAATTTCCCGTTTGAACCCCCTAGTTTCTCAAGTCGTCGTCATATATTTTTTTCATCATTTGCATGCATTTATGTCTAAATAAAAAGATTATAAAATTCAAATGCTATCAATAAAAATTTAAAAAAATAACTTATCGTAAAAACCTTTTTATTAAAAAGTTCTATAAATCTGGGATGGGTGCAAAAAAAAAATAAATTGCGTAGTGTGATCCCCACACGATAATAAAATTCGTCCTCTTGCGTTTTCGACTCTCACGAAAAAGAGGTGGTATTGTCCAGAATTCGAATGGGCCCCCCCAACGTCTATCTCACGGAATCTTTAATCAGAGAAAAATTTTTCCCAAATGGACACATGCGATGCCCCTTTAAACCATACATAGCTACTAGCAGAATTTTCCCATATATTTTGTCCCCCTCGAAATCGTGTTTTAATAAAATAGTATAGGTTAAAAAAATAAAAAATTTTTTTTTTTAAATTCCCTCGAGCTGCAATTTGAGTACCCCAATCATATTTTTAAGAATCATGACAACAAAGAAAAAAACTTCGATTTTCATTGAAAGTAATTTTTTTAACAAATTTAATTCTCGTCATAAAAATTTCATTTTTTTTTTTTTTTCCCAATCAAATAAATTATTTTTGTTTTTACTATAATCATCATTTTATTTTTTTTTTTATCTCTTAGAATACAAAAATCACAAAACACCTTTTATTTTCAATTTACAGGTGGCGCAATATGACCAAACAGGTTAAAGCCCCCTATTTCTCACAGTAAATGAAAGCCCGGGTTTTGCGGGTCACAGTGTATCTGCCGATCAGTTTTTTGTTGTGAAAGAACAAGTTTTAAGTAATGGAGAGACAGTTTACGTTCGATCATATCTTGCTTGCATCCCCATCAAAGGTTAAGCTGAATTTTAAAATTATTTTGAAATAAGTAATGGTAGGCAAATATGACAATATTGTGCAGTGCGTAGCGTTCGCACAATCCTCTTTATACGCCCCGAGCCCCGGCACCTCCACCTTTGGGTTTTGGGGAGGGCCGGGTGGGAAATTTTAAAATTTTTACATTCGAATTTATTTAAAAAAATGAAAAAATTAAATTTTCCTTGGTCCTGGGATCCCCTATTCACCTTCTTGATGATATGTTTATCCTTTAAAGACATAGATCGAAAGGGTCCCATTTCTGCGTTGATCTCTGGGGGAAAATTTTCTAGATCCCCCGGGTTTATTATCCATGCCCGTGCCCAAGTGGACCCGGAGTTTTGCCCGCGCACGCTATTTTATTCCCTATTGAAGGGGTAGCCGCGCCATGATGTTATTATAATTTTGCCAAACAACTTTTAAAAGATTAAAACCTCTTCCTCCAAATGCTCTCGGGTAAATTATTCACCGGATGTTGTTCTACATCATCTCCATTTTTTTTTCTTTTATAAACTTGAAAATTTTAAAATTATCAAACAAAACCAAAAAAAATCTTTTAATTAATTTAAAATAGTCAGGGCGAAAATGCCCAAGTCAGTTGAAGCCCCCTATTTGCTCACGCTGCGTTTAGATTGAGCTTTTTAAACCCCCGTCTCGCCGGGGTAGAGTTGGGCCCCCGGGATGGCTCTGTAGTCGTAAGAGGGAATTCAAGGGGAAAAAATCCCCCTCGCAAACATCAGCTAGAAACAAGGGTGTATATTTCTCACCGAATTAAGCGAGCTCTGGCAATCGTCGTCGGGGGCCTTGCCCCCCCTTTATGACGACCCCAGACGATGATGAGACTATCACACCCCCAACGATGACAAAGACAAAACGACCCGACGTGAGAAACCCCCCTTTTTTCCCATATCCGTGGTGGGTTTGCCAGATTTCTCAAGTTTGTTTAACGACCCCCCAGTACATCTTTAAACTAAACATAAATAATTGAATATATTTATAGTAATATAACTAAAATAAATATTCATAAAAATTTCCACCAAAGTAAACAATGTAAAAAAAATTAATTCACATTACACATTTTTTATTTATTATTTCCCCACATGAAAAAATTTTTTTTGCTTTATATCATATTACTTTTTTTTTAAAATACACTTAGAAAAAAAATATAATCATCAACACACCCAAAAACTCATCTACCCAAATTCCAGTATCACGGTGGGGGCAATATGACCGAAAGGTTAAGCGCCCAGTTTAGGTGTTTTTGGGGAAAGGTTTGGGTTTTGTAAAAGGGGATTAGAGCCGTCAAGCAGCGAGGACATAATACATACTAAGGGTTTTTCCGAATCAGGTGTTTATTTGGTGCGGTCGCGGGTTACGTGCCATTAAGATTGTCGATGATCTAGTTTTAAAACCCCCTCTAGTTGGGCATTGTTTGCGGTGTGGGGGCCTACAGGGGGGCATTGTAAATTTAAATTTAGTCCCAAAAAGTAAATCAGTTCTGGGGGCTGAGTGAGTAGCACTAAAACAAAGTATTTTTTTATTTATTTTAAAAGGAAAAAAAAAATACTCAGTAATTTTGCATTTTTGTTTTATTAAAATATAAATATTGGCAAACATATAAGTGAGCATTTTTCCCCCAATAAAAAACAATTTTGGTTTATTTGGATTATGGACGCGTCAACCGTACGGTCATAAAGCACCACCTAGCCTAAGGGGGGGGGGGAGGGGGGGCCCCTGCGGTCAGAACCAGCCAGGGAAGGGGAGGGGGGGGGTTTCTCACCCCTCGTGGCGTCATGTCTTTGTCATCGTCGTTGTGTCTTGTCATCGTCGCCGGGGGGTCGTCAAGGGTAGGGGACAAGGTCCCCGACGACGATTTCCAGAGGCTCCCTCTAGTTTCCGGGGGGTAAGATACTCGCTCTTTCTAGTGTGTTTTCGAGGGGGATTTTTTCTTTAAAAGCCTTTTACGATTAGCAGAGCCATGTGTAGGCCAATCCGTTTATTGCACAGTTAAATTTTTGGCCCCCCCTCTTGGCCCGGTGAGGAATTTTCCCAGAGCAGATCTGCTAATCGAACAAAGCGATTCAAAATCAGCAGTAAGGGGGAAATTTTTATTATCGAAACTATGGTGGGACTGCCAACGCGCGGGCACCCCCCTTTTTTTTTGAAGACCTGCCCCATACGATGGATGACGACAGGGGGGGCTAAAAAATTCTTCCTCCCTCCCGGGTGGGCCGAAGTGGGCCCCCCCCTATCCACAGGGGTGAATGACCTGGTTGGCCGCCCTAGTTTTTCGGTTTGATGGGTAACTGAAGACTGGGGTTTTAGTTACTGGTACTTTGCCGATAAGGGTTTGATTGTGCTGAACTTTATAAGGGGTGCTTTTTGTTGATTAAAGTTGCTTGATGCTCCCAAAAATTTAATGAAAATGAAAAATTTTTCATCGTTTTTAACTTCCTATTGTTGCAGAGCTAGCTTGCGCCCCTTTTGGGGCGCCAGCCCGGCCCTCCACCAATTTGTTTGGTGGGGTGCCCGGGTAGGTTTTAAAAAATTTACTCGAAAAAGGAGAAAAGGGGGAAAAAACCCCAAAAAAATTTTTTTTCACTGTCTTCCAAAAAATTTTAAGTTTAAAAAAATTTTAGTAATGTGATTTTCCGAAATTTTTTAAATTTTTTGACCAAAATGGCGAAAATTGGTTTTGAAAATTTCAAATCGGCTTTAACCGCTTTTTTGGGCCAAAGGATACTGGAAAAAACCCAATTAAAAATTTATAAATGTGTTTAAAAGGCCCAAAAAATACCCTCAAACCCCAAAAAATACTTCCAAAATCCAATGTTTTAACAGAATTTAAATTTTGCCCCAAATTCCAAAAAATTGGGTTTTGAAAAATTCATCGCTAATGGGCCTTTTTTTGGTCAAAATCCCCAAAAACCATAAAATGCCCCTTTTATTTCTTAAAAATTTTTCCATACCCCCCGCCGAAAAATTCATTTACAATTTTTGGAAAGGGCATTTGGCCAAAACTTTTGCCCCAAAATTCAACTATTAGGAATGAAAAAATTTTTTAGTTTGCGGAAATCCAAAAAATTGAAACATCCTTGGTCAAGGCTACTTCCCCTCTTTTATTCTATGTTTTTCAAAAGACTAGCCGAAAAGGCCCCCCTTTTCCATTTTTTGAGGTCAGGGTTTTTTGTTGTGCCCCTTTTTCGGGGGGAGCCGGAAAAAATTTTTTTTTGTTTGCGGTTTACCAAAAACCCCCCCCCCCCCCCTTTTAAAAAAAAATAGGGGGGCATTTTAAACCAATTACCCCCTAAAAACAATTTTCCAAAAAAAAGAGAGACAGCCCCGATGAAAAGACGGGAAAAGGCGTGAAATCCCCTTTCCTCCCCTCCCCAAAACGAGGCTTTTTTGCCCGGGCTTTAAAACCCCTAAAAAGTTTCCATTTAAATGAAAGTTTTATAAAACGTTGCGCACTTTTCTTGGCGGCGAATACAAAAACCCTTTTTCCCAGGCGTGGAAAAAATTGTTCTTTTAACCCAGGCGGTGAAAGCAGGATAAAACAAAATAATTCATTTTTTTTGTATTTGATTTAAAGTTTGTTTTTTTTTTTGGGGAAAATTTCATTATTTTGAACGGGAAAAATTTAATCAATATATGTTGGGTTAAAACAAAAGTTTTGTCTCTTGGTGGGTTTTGTTGGGGGGTATTTTTGGAAACAAAAAACCAATTATTTGGGATCGGGGGTTTAACTATTGGTGGGTTGGTTTTAAAAAAAGGGCGGCCTTTTTGGAATGTTGGGGCCTTTTTTTCCCCTTGAGCATGAAAAACAAGAACCCCCGGATGCAAAACAAATGACGCCGTAAATGAGAACCCCCTTTCCCCCCCCCCTTCCGGCGGCGATAGCATGGGCCCCCCTCCCCAAACCCCAAAGGCAGAGTGGCGTTTCTACCTTTTCGGTCTTTTTCAAAAAAAAACCTCCTAACATTCCCCGGGAAGGGCGATTTAATTTCGATCCAAATTTTTTTTTTAAAAAAAAAAACAAATTTTAATTTAAACCCCAAACATACTTTATTTTTTTATTCCACAATTTATTAGACTGCTTTACCAATATCATCCTAATTTATTCCTTTAATAAAATATTTAAACAATATAATCATCCATCACACAATACCCCATATTTTGTAAATACAATATAACATCGGTAAATAGACCCATGGGTGAAGCGAATAATTCTCACGCGTCATAACTCCTCATTCCCTTTTTCCATTCTTTTTTTTCAGAAAGACCCCCCTTGGGCCCGGCAGAATTGCCAGAGCATGGCTTCTAAACGTAAAATACGATTTAAGAAAAATCCTTATCGCAAAAAATTTAGGGGGAGCTTGACAACGTGCTCGGAACGTGCCCTTTCCCTTACAAGCTCCCGACGCAATTAGTCCACGACAATGACAACACGAACGATGACAAGGAGATGGGCAAACCCCGACGTGAGAACCCCCTTTCCCCATACCCTGGCTGGTTCTGAACGGATGGGCCCCTCCTCCCATCTTAGGCTAGAGTGGCGCATTGTTTCCAAACGGTTTACGCGCCTTAAATTTTAAAATTCTAAACACATTAGGATATTTTATTTGAGCCCCCATTGGGAATTTGACTTAGTATAACGGGGGATTTTCGGTCGTTTTTTGAATGAAACGAGGAGAAATAGGGCGCTTTTAACCGGTTAGGTCAATTGCGCCGCCTTGGGTGAATGTCAATGAGAAGAGTTAGGGTAATGCAGGTTTGTTTAATGAATAAAAAACAAAAAGAATTTATTTATGGGGAAAATAATAGCAAAATAAAGTATTGGATGAGCAAGCGAAGAAATTTTACCGACCCCCAAAAAAATTTTGCTCGGTGTTTTTTTTTTTTTTTTGTTTGTTTTTCTGTCTGTTTTTTCGCTCCTTTCCGGGCAAAAAGGCAACCGATTTGATGAAAATTGGAGGGGACCTTCGAAAAGCTCTGACTTGGGCTTGACGATTTGGGTACAATCAAAGAAAAAATTTCTCACGAATATGATTTTCGATTGTTTTGATTTTTTGTGCGAAATTTTTGTGCCATTTGGGGGCCCATTTGACCAAACGGGGGGGCACACGTCTATTTCACATGAACATTTAAAGGGGGAATGGTAAGTATTTCTTCTAAAAAAAAAAGTTTGCCAGAATTTAAAGAAAAAAAAGCTTTTAAATTTGTTTTTTTATTTTTTTTCGAATTTTCGGCCATTTGGGCCAATTTGCCAAACGGGTGGGGGAATACAGCGTTCAATTTACAGGACTTTAAGGTTTTGGGATATAGTACCTTTTTAAAGAAAAAGTTTAAAAATTAGCCCGAATCCAAAAATAAAGCTTTAATATAAGTTTTTTACGGTAAAAATACCAATTTACAAGGAAACAATAGATACTTTACAACAAACACCACAAGCGTGGGAACAAAACAAAGCACTTGCAAAAATAAAGATATCCCCCGAAACTAAAAAATCAAAAAGCTCATCCTAAGCGGGGGGACTTTTTTGCGTTTTTTTAGGTATGTAATGAAAAAAGAGAAAGAAAAAAATGGTATGAGTTTTTTTTTGAATGCTCAGGATTTAGTCCTTTAAACTGCCTCTGACATTCCTATCCCCCACAGTTTTTTTTATATGGGAAGTGAAAAGGGTGTGGTGAGGGGGGGGGGGTTAAAACGGGCTTTAATTTAGATTTTTTTTCCTGACAATCACCTCCTAAAAAACCACGACATCCCGGGGCCCTCCTCCCCATTGCCCCCAGGGGCTAGAGTGGCGCAAGCCTAACGGTTGCCGTGCCCCCTTTTCCAAAGAAAAAAACTTTAAAACCAAGATTCACAGTTTGGTTCAAAAAATCCCGAAATATCAACTTTTATTAACCGTGGAAACTTGCACCATTATTGTGAAACCTGTCCCGTTGAAGCCAATGTAATATTTAAATATAGTTACTCCCCTGAAAAGAAAACCGAATTTTAGGTGGTAGAATTGGGCCCCGAGCATGGCTTGCCCAATCGTAAAAAAGGGGTTTAAGAGAAAAAGTCCCCCTCGCAAAAATCAGTATAGAAGGGGAATATTTACTCCCGAATTAGAGGCGAGCTCTGGCAATCGTCGTCGAGGCCTTGCCCCCCTTTCCCCGATACGTGACGACAAAGACACCCCGAAAAAGAGACAAAGACTATGACGACCGGACGTGGAAAACCTTTCCCGCCTCCCCTTTCCTGGCTGGTTGACTAGCAGGGCTCCCCCCCCCCCCCCCCCCTTAGGTTAGGGGTGCATATGACCTAACGGTGACGGTCCTTTAAACCAAATAAAAAAAAAAAAGTTTAAATTTTTTCTATCCAGATTTTGATCATTTTTTAAAAACGGGACAAAATTTTCAAATTTTTTTTTGAAAAATTTTTTTAATCATTTAACGTCAAAAACTAGTTTTTTTTCTTTTTTGGATGTCTTTGTTAAGACTATAAACTACATTATTTTATTTCCTTTTATTTACTAAGAATATAAATATAAATAATACAAACAACAAATTGCATCCGGTTGAAGCGCCCTAGTTTCTCACGTCGTCCTATGTGCAATACATTCACGCTTTCTCGTGTTCGCCGCCCGCCATTGGCAATCCTGACTAAAAGTGTAACCAGGGTTTCTTTCGTCGTTGGTTAGAATACATGCAAGGGATTGGATCCTCTTAAACATGACCTCTGACATTTCCTAATCCCTCACAGTTATATAATACACCGTCTAAGCCCAGGCTAGAATTAAGCCCAGAGCATGACTCTGCATGCTTATCATACAAGACGAGGAAAGAGACAAAGTCCATCTCGCAAACATCAGCTATAGTACGTAGGGGAATATAATATCACTTTCCAAAACTCGAGGCGAGCTCTGGCAGTCGTTGTCGGGAACCTCTCCCCATTTCCAAGACGACCTCCCCGACGACTACGACAATGAGAACAAGAACGATGACAAAGACGAAAACAACGGCGTGAGAGCCCCTCCCCTCCTTCCCCTACTCCCGTCGCCCCCGCAGCAACTATGCTGTACCCTCTAAATTGGTAAAAGAATTCTTATGAATAGGCCTATCCGTCTTTACAATATAGTACACCTGATCTTTCTTCAGGCAAATTACAACGGTGACAGACATTAGCTCTATTCCTCTTTGACAGTATAACTTAATTTGTTTTAACAAATTTATTTCCCATAAATACAATAACTATCTATTGTTGTCACTTATATCTTTATCAATTTTATTTCTTGTTTAAACTTTTAAAAACAATATTAAAAACTACCAGGCAACAAACTCCATTTGTTTACTGACAATGTCCCCGTCTGGGCCCGGGTAGAATCTGGCCCAGAGCTTGGCACTGCTAATCGTAAAAGTCCAGGAAAGAGGTAAATACCAACTATAAAACATCAGCTCGCAATTAGGGGAGTTATCCCTGAATTTAGTGGCGATCTCTAGCTATCGTTGACGGGGACCCCTCCACTTTTTGACAATTTCCCGACGATAACGAACATGACAAAACAAATGTTGACAAAGACAATGACGACCGCGACGTAAGAGCCTCCTTTCCTCCCCCTACCTGTGGCCGGTTCTGACTAGCATGGGATTTTCTTCCCCTTATCAATTGGCCCAGAGCTAATCGTAAAAGGCGATTCAAGAGAAAAAGTCCACCTCGCAAACATCGAAGGGTAGTAAACTACTCACCGAAACTAGAGGCGAGCTCTGGCAATCGTCGTCGGGGACCTTGCCCCGTCCTTGACGACCCCCCGGCGACGATGACAAAGACAATGACACCACGAACGATGACAAAGACAATGACGACCGCAACGTGAGAACCCCCCACTTTCCTCCCTTTTCTCGTGGCTTTGTTCTGACCAGCATGGGCCATCCTCCCCATATTCCCTTTTCTATAGTGGTGCATTATGACCTACCGGTTGACGCGTACTTAATTTAAATAAACCAAAAAAAACTATCGCCTTGGATATAGTGTGGCGCTTCAAGACCTAACGATTGACGTGCGCTAAATGCAAATAAACCAAAATCGAAATTAACTTATCTACCCAAATTTTATAATATCAAAACACTCAATTTTTTATTTATTCAAATAAGTACATTTTCTTTTCTATGCGTTCATCTCTATTATTTCTTATTTATCATAATTGAGGCCGGACGGACATTCTAAATGATTTGGCACCTCAGATTTTGTCGCCGTTTAGTTAAAAAAAAAATTCTATTAACTTTAATGTAACTTTTGAACGATTTTGCCACAAAACTAATGGCATTAATCGAGAACGAAGCTTGCAGATGGTCCAAATTTCAACTCGATCCGAGCCTCCGTACTAACGTTATGGCCGAGACATATATTATATAAAAAAAAAAGTGACTATTTTTTTTCCGGCAGAGTCAAATGAAGCTCAGTTGGACGCGTGATAAGCGAGCACGTGCTATAGTAGCACCCACATTGCACATTTTTTTAAAATTTTAAAATTTACGACGTTCGCGTTTCCAGTATTATTTATTATTGCCAAGGTATTTGGGATAACCCGTGTTTAAATCTTTACTTTAAAATCCACCGCCATCTAGAGGACCTTGACTCCTGTGGAAAACTATTTAAATCTTTGTTGACAAATAATAGACTACTTCCTCGAAAGTATTTTGATTACTTCTAGGTGGCAGTGCATTAGAAACTTCGCGCGTCTTTTCGTTGCCATGGCAACGTTACTTTTGTTATAATGTAATTTCCATCTACACTACTTATCGGATCAAACTAAAATTAACATATTCGTGACCGGACGGACATTCTAAATGATTTGGCTATCTCAGATTTTGTCGCCGTGAAGTTTGAAAAAAAAAACTTTCGATTAACTTAATGTAACTTTTTAACTTTTTGAACGCTTTTGCCACAAAACTAATGGCATTCAATCGAGAACAAAGCTTGCGGATGGTGAAAATTTCAACTCGATCCGAGCCTCCGTTCGCCCGCATCATGAGCCAAAAAAGCTGCACGACTTTCCGTTGCCATAGTAACCGTACTTTGTTATAATGTAATTTCCATCTACACTACTTATCGGATCAAAATAAAATTAACATATTCGTGACCGGACGGACATTCTAAATGATTTGGCCATCTCAGATTTTGTCGCCGTGAAGTTTGAAAAAAAACTTTCGATTAACTTAAATGTAACTTTTTAACTTTTGAACGTTTTTTGCCACAAAACTAAGGCATTCAATCGAGAACAAAGCTTGCGGATGGTGAAAATTTCAACTCGATCCAAAGCCTCCGTTCGAACGTGATCGCGAGGCATACAAAAAAAAAAAAAAAAAGTGACTATTTTTCCGGCAGAGTCAAATGGAAAACGCTCGCTTCGCTCGCTTATTCAAAAGAAAGAGTTAAGTAGTTGCAACAAATCAAGCTCCTGGGTCTGACAGTCACAGCAGACTTGAAGTGCGGAATACGCACGTGGAAGCTGTCCGTGCAAAATCTTCAAGAGTGCTTGGCTTCGTTTCCAGGAGCCTACAAGGATGTCGGCCAAGTGTAGCTCGTTCCATGTACCTGACGTGGGTAAGGCCAATTTTCACATGGGCAGCTCCAGCGTGGCATCCAACAACAGGTACCAACTTGGCTCAGATAGAATCTCTGCAGAATCGGTCTACAGCATGTATTCAGAAAGGTCGTTGTGATGGGACAAAAGACAGGCTATTCTATAGTCGTATTGACAGCATTGGCAATATGACCTATTCGGTTGAAGCGCCCTAGTTTCTCACGTCGTCAATGAGTGTAAAGATGAACCCCACCCGACATGGTTTTCAGGTCATATGTGTGTACTTTGCTGTGTCATGTTTTATGTTGTGCTAGAACAAAATTCAAGAAGTAATGTGAACTGGCAGAGCGGCAATATATTTTTATTTATTTATTGAATCCATGGACATGTACATGGTACACATATCGGATATACATACATATGTCTAACCGTTACATTTCACAAATAACAAATAACAGATGACAAATAACAAATAACAATTAACAGATAACAAATACAAATTCAAAAGAATACAATAACAATTATAAATTTTAATATGGTAAAACTCTTAGTGGAGGGATTTAGGAATTCGTCTAGAGAATAAAAAGATTTTCTAGCAAATACTTCTTAAGGTCAAACTTGAATGATTTGGAATTTTGATATCATGTGGGAGATTATTGTAGAGAATGCGGCAAAGGAACTGTGGTCTACTTTTATAAAATGAATGTCCAAACGACGGGATGAAAATATTGGCTACATTTCTTGTGTTGTGACTGTGATTGGTCAAATTGGTGGGGAAAAGCTCAGGGTTGGAATGGACAAAAGTTGCAGCTGTTTGAATTAGAGTTGAAGTTATGGTAAGAATACGTAATTTGGGAAAGTATGTCCTGCAAGATGTCCGCCTAGAGAGACCAGCGATTATTCTTGCAGCTCTTTTTTGAATGATAAATATTCGTTGAGCATGGACAGACGAGCCCCAAAAAAGTATACCATATGAGATGATTGAATGAATAAATGCATGATAAACTAAAAGAAGGGATCACCTTCAAGTAACAACGAGCGAGACCATTCAGGAACTCTGCATCGAGAAACATTTGAATGCACAGGGGCGTAATGACCACTTCCCCAATACTAACTGATTATTTTCACTATCTACATAGCCCATGCTGGGGATATCCCCTTATTTATAGAACGAATTGAAGCCCTTTTAATATACATTAATGAAATATTTAAAAATAAGGAAATCTCCATTTCTGGTGTTTTTAACATTGTCATGATGAAACCATCTGAAGACAGAACCCGCTTCAGCGATACTTGATTCTGTTTCTATTTATCACCAACAAAACAAACCGCAACTCGCACCACACCTTCAAGCTAAACTCTGTTAGATAACTTTCATCTACAATATTCCCTAAGAAAATAAAGCCCAAGCATGGCTCTGCTAATCTTAAAATGCGATTAGAGAGACAAGGTCCATATCGCAAATATCGGCTTATAAATTAACGATTACACCCCAAAACTAGAGGCGAGCTCTGGCGGTCGTCGTCAGGTAGCTCTCCTTCTTTCCTTAAAGGGGCTAAAAACCCCAAAAATTATTTTTTACCACGTGATCTATAGCACAATACTACACTTAAATGACCATTTAAAAAAAAATCTTGTAACTGTGATTTAATACGATTTTTTTTTTAATTTTTTGATCCAGAAATTGGCGAAAATTGGAGTTTTGGAAAATTTCCTAATTCGGCTTTAACCTGCTTCTTTTTTGGTCCACATAGATACTAGAGCATAGTACCAATCTAAAATGCCTCTTTATAACATCGTGTCTTGAAACTGTGCCCAAATATACCCTCAAACACGAAAAATATGCATTCCAAAATCACACCCCATCTTGGTAATCAGCATATTTTGACCGAACTACTTGCCCAAATTACAAAACAAAATAAAGATAATTTACAGAAAAGGCTGTCCAGTACGTCAATAATGGTCATTATTTTTTTGGATCAAAATCCTCCAAGCTCATCTGGGCATGAAGATCGACCCCATGTTATTTCTTTTGGGATATTTTTGCCGATGGGATTTTGCTCGAAAAATGTCATGTTTGACAATTTTTTCAGAGGTCATGGTGGCCCCAATAATTTTTCTGTAAATTGCTAAATCATTACTAGTAAGCCTGAATAAAATATATTTTTTGAGTTAGCGGTTAAATACCCCTTTAACAATCTCCCTGACGACGACTATAATGACTCCACGAGCGATAACAAAGACGACGATGGCGATATAGGAACCCCTCTTTCCTCCCTCTACCCGTGGCTGGAACTGACCAGCATGGGACAATCGTCCCCGAAAACCCTAGGCTAGAGTGGCGCATTATGACCAACGGTTGACGCGCTCTTTATAAAAAAAAAACCTTCCACTGAAAAGATACACTATGAATTCAGTAATTTATATATTCAGTTACCGGATCGTATGATAACAGTGACAAACTTAAAATTTTCTCATTCAAAGTAATTTGTTTAACCATTTATTATCAAAATCATTTAATTTTATTCAATTTAAGAATCTCTGCTATGACTTTAAGCTAAAGGAAAAAATGCTCAAACAAGATTGTGTCCGGTTGAAGCGCCCTAGTTTCTCAAGTCGTCATTAAAGATTTGTTCAATTCTGTCTCGTGTTCGAAAACCCGCCTTCAAGTATATCCGGGGTTTCTTCGGTCGTTGGTTAGAATGCATGCAAGGAATTGAGTCCTCTAAAACATGCCCTCCGACATTCCCTAATCCCTCACAGTCATATAATACCCCGTCTGGGCCCGGGGTGGATTTAAGCTCAGAGCATGGCTCTGCATTTAAGGCGAGGAAAGAAACAAAGTCCATCTCGCAAACATTAGCTAGTACGTAGGGGAATATAATATCACTTTCCAAAACTAGAGGCAAGCTCTGGCATTCGTTGTCGGTGGCCTCTTCCATTCCCATGACGACCTACCTGACGACTACAACAATGACAACAAGTTTGATGACAAAGGGCGAAGACCGCGACGTGACAACGGCGACAGACTTTAGCTTAATTCCTCTTCAACAGTGTACAATTTTTGCCTAATATATCTTCCATAAAAACAATTAAAAAAACTATTGTTGTCACTACTGTATTGATAATTTTTTTTCTTTTATAAACTTTGAAAACAAAATTAAAATCTTATCCTCAACACACTCAATTTTTAACCATACAATGTCCCCGTGGCAGAATTTGGCCCAGAGCTTGGCTCTACTAATCGTTGATTGCGAGGAAATAGATAAATATAACATCTCGCAAACATACGCTCGCAATTAGGAGAGTACTCCCTGAAACTAGAGGCGAGCTCTGGCTGTCGTGACAAAGACCCTCCCCTTCTTGTGACAACCTCTTGGACGATAACGAGCATGACGAAACAAACATGACAAGGACAATGACGACCGAGACGTGAGAACCCCTTATCACCCTTATCGCCTTTGATAGAGTGTTGCATAATGACCTGCAATGAGGTTCCCCCACCTAGATGGTTGTGCCATACACCAGATTGGGAGTGATCATCTATGTGGCAGTGGTTGCTAGGGGTGATTGTTAGTTGTTAGAATGTGAATGCAGGAGATGAAGGTTGTTTTGGAAATGTATGTGTACTAGCAACCGCAGACCAACAGTCAATGGTGACGGTGATAGGTCCTCGACATATGACAAGGGACACAGACAAGAGAACGGTGGATTTAAAAAAAAACAAGATTGGCGTCAACCTTCGGTAGGCACAGGCACTAATCCAGGGAACAGTGGATTTGAAAAATTACTCCACGCTCCATATACACGTAACAATAATCACCAGTGGCGAGCGGACAGCAACCAGCGTGATAGTTTCGGAGGTAAAACTCGCCCAAGGGAAGTCGGTAGATCCGTAGATCGAAATTGTAAGTTGCATTCACTCGACATGGATTGTGCGCCCGAACCAACTATGGATGCAGCAGACGAGGTTGATGTAGGAAATTCTACACTCATTACTACAGGCATCCGCCATATTAGCAGAGACAATGCCAGCGATCTCCTTTCTGATGAAGAGTTGCAGGACATCAAGACACGACAAAGCACCCGAAAGCATGGGTTTGTTTCAAACCAATGTTGAGGCAATGATATTGATTGACTCGGGGAGTGAAAATCTTCCCACACTGCCGATGCCAACAATTCGCATAAACAGGGCAATAGGTTCAAGTTCAAATGTTGTTTCTTAACAAGTTCTCATGCCAGTAAAGATTCCAGCAAACACATAAGTTACGGTAGAGTGATGGCTGCGTGCTGGCACTTCTGGCCACTGTGGCCACTGGCTGGCCAGCAGTGAGAAGGTGTCAACCCGTCACTGGCATACCGTCTGAAGGCTGGCCAGAACAAAAATAACCCTAGTCCGGTGTTGGTTGGCCGCTGTCGTGTTTATGTCGTTTACCGCCACAGGCGTGAAGATGGCTGGCCATCACTTTGCCGGCTGCCGGTTGGCCAGCAGCGGATAAGTCATGGCCCTTCACTTGTAACCCTACCCACGGCTGGCCACAACATACTAGTAACCTGCCCAGTGATGGTTGGCCGCTGCCATGTCGCTGTTGTTTTGCCGCCACAGGCGTGAAGATGGCTGGCCATCACTTTGCCGGCTGCCGGTTGGCCAGCAGTGTAAATGTGTTGGCTCATCACTAGAAAACCGTCTTCCGGCTAAACATATTTTAACAATCACCCATCCAGTGAAAGTCGATTTGCTATTGTATGTATAGGTGATTATTCCCTCAACACAGCAAGCTTCTTCCGTGGCACAACGGTTAGAGGCTAGGCTTACAGATGGAGAGTCGCCCTGCTGGACCGAGTTCGAGACACCTAACTTGAAACTTTATAATTACTTGCAAATAATACATGTTGTGTATCACCCTATAGATATTCGACTGGTGTCAGAAATTAAGACGAAATACCTTTGTGAGACCGATATTATAACAATTATACTTATTATTTTAATTTTTTTGTTTACATATTTAGATACCAGATCGCTCTGGTTCCAATGATTTCCAAGCAAACACGAATTGATGGGCCATAAGTGGCCCGCAAGCGGCTGGCCAGTTCAGTTCTGGCCAGCCGCTTGCGGGCCGGCATCTTTGGCCATTTGCCGGTTAAGGGCCGGAAGTGAGCCACAAGTGACGGCCGGCTGATGGCCGGTGGGACAAAATCAGAGCGAGCCGTAACTGGCCAAAGATGCCGGCCCGCAAGCGGCTGGCCAGTTCAGTTCTGGCCAGCCGCTTGCGGGCCACTTAGGGCCCATCAATTCGTGTTTGCTGGGTTGTTTGTTGGGTAAGAGATGTACCTTGCTTTGTCGTACCAAGACTAAACAAGCAAGCTATTTTTGGGGCGGATTGGTTGTTTGACAACAAAGCTCTAATTAACTATGATGACTTTAAATGTGTCTTTGGCACAAAATGGTGTTAGCTTTATAATGCCTTTCACCAGTATCAAAACAAACACAGCTACAGTTATTTCTAAAATGATGACTTGGATGGACTCAAGAGGTCGAAACAGAAGTTCACCTCAACAAAGAAGAAGAGAGGAAAAATAAAGAAGAAGACGGACAAGATCACCCGACAAAGAAGAAGAGAGGAAGAAATAAAGAAGAAGACGGACAAGATAGCCCGACAAAGAAGAAGAGAGGAAGAAATAAAGAAGAAGACGGACAAGATAACCCGACAAAGAAGAAGAGAGGAAGAAAAAAGATAGTAGATTATGTACAAGAAGGAAGAGTCAAGTGGGGAATATCTGACGACACGGAAAGTGATGGTGACTCGGCAAAGCCATTTCTTATTGCGGTAACGTACCGTTTAAGTCAACTGGACATCATGCACTGACGGTTTGGCACTAGTTCTTATTACGCCAGACACAAGTTCAATTTGAAGAGAGAGAGCCTTTGTTTTGTCTTCTAGTTTGTTTAAGTATTTCTTTCCCTTTGCTTGTACTTAAAACATTGAAGTTTTGCTTCACTCTCTTAAGTGGGGGGCTGCAATGAGGTTCCCTCACCTAGATGGCTGTGCCATACACCAGATGTGGGAGTGATCATCTATGTGGCAGTGGTTGCTAGGGGTGATTGTTAGTTGTTAGAATGTTAAAGCAGGAGATGAAGGTTGTTTTGGAAATGTATGTGTTTGTGTAGAAGTTAACGTAATAAATGGAATTTGTTAATTAAAGTCTGTGAGTTTCTGTACATGAGTCTTTGCAAGATAACTCTTGTATCATTATAAATACAGACCTAACGGTTGACTTGCCCTAAATCCAATTTTTTTTAAATAAAAGACAAATTTTATCACATCATGACACTTAATTTTAATTTATTCCAATAAATACATTTCTTTTTCTATCGCGTTCATCTAAATTATCTTCAATATTTTATTAATTGAGAGAATATAATGATCAAACACACAACAAATTCGTTTCACTAACTTTCAATATTACAGGCGGAACCATATGACCTACCCGGTTGAAGCGCCCTTGTTCCTCACGTCGTATCCCACACTAACGGTATCGACTTCTGACGACTTGCAACAAAGCAATAAGTCATGTTTTTCAAAATAATGTCAGACCTATTCTTTTAAATAAAAGAGTTCTATATCATTAACGCAATCCAACATTTCATCAAAATTAAGAACTTGTGAGAGTACTTGAGTTTCCTTGTCGTGTGCACGTTCATCCCCTGTGCATCCCCTATATCCCCCAGTTTCTCCCTCTTCTCTAGACTCGACCACAATCCGATTATCCCCATTGAGACCTGTTCTCTTTCGGAAGGCGCGTCTGCCGGAAATAACCGACTTTACCCGACCTATATTATAATTAATTACCTCTTGAGATTCTACTAAAGAACTCTTTGACTTCTGCCGAGTTGGTAGGTGTTGCTTTGTGAGCACTTTGTCCGCCAGCTCCGCATGTTGAATACAGAGAAGTTCCCAACATCAGATTATCGCTTTAGTTTGGGGGGGGGGGGGGGTTACTTATGAGGTGCATCTCAGAGAGTGGGCCACGGACAGATTTAGTGGGCGGAGGGGGAAGGGGTTGCAATCGATGAAGTGGGTTGGGCCTGACCTTTCATGTGTTTTTATTTGTCATTAATTTCCCTCGATAATCTCATTATTTATTTTTAAACTTTGAAAACAATATCATCAAAAACACCATAAACTCATTTGATTAACTAACAATCTCACAGGCGACGCAATATTACCTAACCGGTTGAAACGCCCTAGTTTCTCCCGTCGTCTGTTACCGCATTAATCAACTTGACCCCACGGTCGTGGCCCACAGGTCGCGTCACCGTCCTCTACCTGGTAGAGATGGCGCACACGATGACACAGACCACGACGTGGGGGAACCACCAACCCCCGCTCTCCCCATATAACTCCCTTTCCCTCTGTCCTTTGCCTGAGCCCGGCCTGATTTCGCCACAGACCACAGGCCTCCGACCCGACCCCGGCCACCCGCCCCGGCCCCTTGCCCCCGGCCACCTACTCCCAAGCCCTCCCCTTGCTTGTGGCTAGTTCTCACCAGCACAAGTCTGTCCTTCCCGCGTCTCCTCACGTCACCCCTTACGTTCCTACCCATTGGAAAATATGTATTTAAAAACTGACTTATAAACTACATTATCAGAGGAGGCGCAATATGACCTTACAGTTGACGCGCCCATAAACCTGAAATTAAAAAAAAAAATCATTTCCCATTTTGCAAATCACCAGAACTTCTCCTATAAAACGTAAAATAGCACTTAAAAAAAAATTAGATTAAGGACGCGTCAACCGTAAGGTCATAATGCACCACTATAACCTAGGGGGGGGGGGCATGCTGGTCAGAACACGCCACGGATAAGGGGAAGAAAGGGGGTTCTCACGTTGCGGTCGTCATTGTCTTCGTCATCGTTCGTGGAGTTAATGCCGTCATCGTCGTCGAGGGGTCGTTAAAGGGGTATTAAACCGCTAAAATCAAAAAATACATTTCATTCAGGCTTATTAACTTGTTATGAAATTAGCAATGAACAGAAAAATTATTGGGGCCACCATGACCTCCTAAAAAATAGTCAAACATTACATATTTCGAGCTAGGTTCCCCATCTGGGCCCGGGATAGAATTGGCCCAGAGCATGGCTCTGCTAATCGTAAAAGGAGATTCAAGAGAAAAAGTCCACCTCGCAAACATCAGCTAGAAAGAGCAGAGTATCTTACTCCCCGAAACTAGAGGCGAGCTCTGGCACTCGTCGTCGGGGACCTTGCTCCCTTCCCTTGACGACCCCCCGGCGCCGATGACAATGACACAACGAATGATGACAAATACGATGACGACCGCGACGTGAGAAACCCCCCTTCCCCCCTTTACCCGTAGCTGGTTCTGACCAGCATAGGCCCCTCCTCCCCCCCCCCCCCCCCTTAGGCTAGAGTGGTGCATTATGACCTAACGGTTGACGCGTCCTTAATCCAAAATAATCAACCCATCGGCAAAAATCTCCTATAAGAAATAACATGGGGACGATCTTTATGCCCCGTGACCTTCGAGGATTTTGATCCAAAAAAATATTGGCCATCATTGACGTTCTTAACAGCTTTTTCTGTAAATTCTCCATATTTTGTTTTGTGATTTGGGCAAGTAGTTCGGTCAAAAAATGCTGATTACCAAGATGGGGTGTGATTTTGGAATGCATATATTTACCTGTTTGAGGGTATTTTGGGGACAGTTTCAAGACACGATGTAAAAAATGGGCATTTTAGATTGGTACTAAGCTCTAGTATCTATGTAAACCAAAAAAGAAGAAGGTGTTTGGCCACGATCTATCTAAGTTTTTTGGCTTTATTTTAAAGTGTATTTTTCTTATGAACATTCTAATAGGTAGTGTTGAAAAGCTGATTTTTACCATGGTGTTTTTCCATACGTGTGTTTCATTTTGTGCTTTTGAATAACACAGTATTAAGTTGATAAACCTCGCATTATTTATCCATAAATCATTCCTCTGGAAAATTAGCATCAGAAGGTTAAAGATAGTTTAAGAAATTTGACCCAAAGCATCAATTTTCGCAAATTAGTGGATAAAAAAATTGATAAAATTCGTGTAAAATGACAATTAAAAGATATTATTTTTTAAACTGTCATTTTGATGTAGTGTTGTGCTTTAGATCATGTGGTAAAAAAATTTTTTTTTAAGTTAATAGCCCCTTTAAGGGAAGGGGGCTAGGTTCCCGACGACGATTGCCAGAGCTCGCCTCTATTTTAGGGGAGTAAAATCCTACCCTACATACTAGCTGATGTTTGAGACGTGGACCTTTTCTCTTGAGTCGCCTATTACGATTAGCAGAACCATGCTCTGGGGCAATTCTACCCTTGGCCCAGAGGGGGTAAAAACCACTTTAAAGATTCGTATTTAAAATAAAATTACCTGCAGCACAATTGTGAAGGACATGACCCCCTTCGCCCTTTTGATATTATATTTCTGCGTTTACGCCACTTTGTGCGTGGCATGACATTCTAACCCCCCGATCACTTGGGTGTACGCCACTGCTAGTGAGAGTATCGCATCCGCCTGTGCAGTGTGCATTCTACCGGGCAGAGTGCAGCACATGACTCACTGATGCACCGGCAATCTGACAAGTATAGGCTTCGTAGAGTCAGTAACGAACCTTCCACGGGCGAGGGAGGTCGCAGCTAGAGCTAGCGCGACGATGTCTAGTGTTATACCGTGTGTTATGTTCATAGTGTTCGTGCAGCTAGGTCTAGTGCGACGATAAGTGATAGACAGTGTGCTATTGTAGTAGCGTGCGTGTAACAAGGTTTATCGGGACGATATACTGAATAATACGACATTGCTATGGTGCTTACTGGACTGTGCTATGTTAGTATGCGTGCAGCTAGGGTTATCGCGAGTCGCGACAGTTTTTAGTGTTATATCGTGTGAGATTGTCGTATGTGAAGCTAGGGTTATAGTGACGATTTATACATTGATGATTTCTGTTTCTTAAAGTCTCATATTAATGCACTAAGGCTATTCGGGACGATGAGTGGTGATAGATGACGATGGAGGACGATTACTAAAACATCATAATGTGTATGCGGGATACGAACCCACGTCCTCGTAGTGCCATACGCTTGAGACCAGCGCCCTAATCACATGTGCCACCGCGGACGGCATTATAGACTGGGTGGGAATGTAATGTGTAATCGATTGACTTCAAAGGTAAGTTTCATTAATAAGGTGTTTGGAAGGAGGGTGGGGGGGGGGGGTGGGGGCAGATTTTGGAGCTTGTTACAATACATGACTCCGTGTGTGAGATATAGCGGTGAGGGGATCATCATTGTCACGTGGTGCTGACAGAGGTGGCACAGTAATTGCACGCGAAACTTTAACAGTGACAAAACACATTTACGTAAGGATGGCCGCTCTAGGCAGTGGCGTAACTAAGAATACTTTCAAGGGAGGACGAAGTGTCTGGTAGCTGGAGTACCCCAGACGGCGTAAATTTTCACCACACTACAGTTATTTCGCCATGTTTTGTCATAGCAACTCAAGGGATTACCGTTTTGTTTATGAAGGATGTACAATAAGATGATATTGGGCGTAATATTTCAAACCATTCATATGTTATGCACAATTAAAGAGACAGTTTTGTAATAACTTAAATTAATGATTCAAAAACTTTTTTTTTTGTAAATTTTCGGTTGTCATCTATATTATATTTTTCGTTTATGTTATTCATTATTAAAACTTTTTTATCATAATACTTAAGAAACTCGAATAACTAATTAACATTATCACTGGTGGCGCCAAATAACCTATGCGGCGTCGTCGCTTAAGAGTCAGCGTTAGTTCTTTATTGTGACTGCATTAATGAAATCTGTATTATTAAGTTATCCTCGTTAGTAAAAAGTGTTTTAACTGAATCAAATGGACATTAAATAAATAAATAACTAAATAAATAAATAACAAAAAACAGTCGGTTATTACTAGCTTGTCTTGGCAGAAATGATTCAAATATTTTCTATTGAAAATTACCTAAACATATAAGCTTACATTAGCTACCATGGGAACCAAGTTTTAAAAATACGATTTAGGGAATAATAGGACCTCCCCATCACTTAACTCAGATTTCAGAGGTTTGTTTGTGGGTTAATAAGTCTTTCTTATTTTAATGGTACCAACTGTTCTGATTTTGGTATGTGAACTCCCCCGTTTGTGCCCGGTGTAGAATTGGCCCAGAGCAGGTGGCTCTGCTAATCGTACAAGGCGATTCAAGAGAAGAAAACCACCTCGCAAACAACAGCTAGTATGAGCGGAGTATTTTAATCCCCGAAACTAGAGTCGAGCTCTGGCAATCGTCGTCACGGACACCTTCCCTTCTCCTTGACGAATTCCCCGACGACGATGACAATGACACAACAAACGATGACGATGACGTTGACAATGACAATGACGACCGCGAAGAGAGAAATCATCCATCCCTTCCTCATCTTATCCGTGGCTGGTTCTGAACAGCATGGGCCACTCCTCCACATATTATCCCCAGGCTAGAGTGGCACATTATGACCTAACGGTTGACGCATTCTTAATCCAAACAAGCAAAAAAAAATTACATTATTTATTTATTTAAACATTAAAAAAACTTATTTTATGTAAACTGATTGACACCATATTTTTCTACTAGTCTCCAAATAATAATGGCATAGAAACCCAAAGTAAAAGCACAGGAAAAGAGAGCTGTGTATACTTATAAACACACTCATCCACCAACGCAATTGTAAATACCGTTCACGACGCGGGCCTAGTAACATAGTCGATAAAGAATTTTCCCCGTTGAAACTTTTTTACCGACTCTGATAGTACCAGACACCTTAGAACAATAATAATGTTAGGCACGGAGGTTCTTTTATCTGAGCTCTTTGCTCCGACGCCAAGACCAGGGCCACATGGAGCCGGATTGTGGGGAAAATACACACTAATGGGAGAAGAAATACACTTTAAATAAAAACCCTGACATTTTAGAATTCGTTGTCCCATTCCAGCTATGATAATATATTAAAAAGTTGTAAACAATTATAATTTAAAAAATCAAAACTATTGTGCACTATTTTCTTAGGCAAGTCACCACAAATGCGTTCTTCGCCGCAGCCGCGTAGAAAAATAATGATTTATGTTTATAGGGCTGTGGGAAAGGCATTGTTGAGAACAGACGCCAGTTTTTGTCTGTCTTGATTGGATTTCACACCAACAAAGTCGTGTTTGATTTCTCTGGACTAAATTACATTTCATTTTGTAATTCGGAAAGAAGATTAATCACAGTTTGTGTTGATAAAGAACAAAGATGTTCTCTCGAGTTTGGAGGATATTTGTCGGGCAAGCAGTTCTTTTCAGATGAGTAGGAATCTGGACTTGGTCATCGGTTTATTGTCTGGGCTGGTTGGTTCGGTTCTTCATCTGCCGACAATATTCAGCAAGTCAGACTTGGATGTTTTGAAAGTGATTTACTTTTCACTTGAAACTCATGGATGTCAACGCTCAAATACCTATATTAGTTCTATTCGTTTGGACGTTTGATCTTTTAAAGCTCACTCTCCCTGCGATCGCATGCTGGTTCTGTCCATCACATGCATGTCCCTTCAATCCCCGGGGAAGAATTTTGCCTAGAGCATGGCTTTGTTAGTCATAAATGTCTGGGAAGAGAAAATGTCCATTGCGCAAACAAAGTGCTGACAATTAGGGGAGTATTTTCTGACACAAGAGGCGATCTCGGACAGTTGTCGTCGGCGACCCTCCCTTAGCCCCATGACGACCTTCCACAGACCCAAAGACGATGACGATCACGACCTGAGAACCCCCCTTCTTTTCCTCACCCTTCTCGTGGCTGGTTCTGAACAGCATGGGCCCTCATCACCATATCCCTTAGGGCCTAGGCTAGAGTGGGGCATGATGACCTAACGGTAGACGCTCCCTTAATCTAAATAATCATAAAAACAAACAGGGTAGAATTGACCCAGAGCATGGCACTGCTAATGTTACAAGGAGATTCAAGAGAAAAATCGACCTCGCAAACATCAGCTTGTAAGAGGGGAGTATATTACTCCCCGAAACTAGAGGCGAGCTCTGGCAAACGTCGTCGGGTACACCTCTCCTTCCCTTGACGACCTCCTCGACAACGATGACTATGACGTAACGAACAATGACAATGACGATGACGACCGCGACGTGAGAATCCCCCCTTCCTCCTCTTACCCGTGGCTGGTTCTGACCAGTATGGAGCCCTCCTCCATACATTACCTAGGCTAAGAGTGACGCTATATGACCTTACGGTTGACGCGCCCTTGAACTAAATAAATCGATTAAAACAAATCACTGTACGTTTTTCTTTTCTTTTAGGTATGAACTTAGAAAACAACATAATCATCAAACGTACAATAAACCCATTTTACTACCTAACATTTTTCAGTCAGCACAATATGACCTAACCGGTTGAGAGCGCCCTAGGATCTCACGTCGTCGTATGAAACAAAGTCTGAGTTCTTTCACAATTGACAACACGAACGAACGCAAACATCAGCTAGTAAGAGGGGAGTATATAACTCCCCAAAACTAGAGGCGAGCTCTGGCAATCGTCATCGGGGACACCTGAACCCTTCCCTTGACGACCTCCCCGACAACGATGACAAAGACGATGACGACCACAATGGAAAGCCTCACTCCCTTCCCTTCCCGTAACTGGTTCTTATCAGTAAGGGCTCCTGTCCCAATATCTCCCTAGGCTAGGGTGGCGCATTATGGCCTAACTGTTGACGCGCACTTGTTACATTTAACTTTAAAAAAAAATTGATTTTAAATCAATTTTAACAATTGCATTAAATTATTTCTATGGTGACATCCACAAATTTGTAAATATCATAAATAAATGAAACACAATGAAAATAAAAAATTTAATTACCAATCACTTTCTTAAACTTGTGTTATCATGGGCGGAACACAATAACCTATGTGGTTGACGCGTCCTAGATCCTCCATTCAAGCAAAGATTGTTGGATTTGCGACAAGCATCTTGGGATGTGTTGCAAAATAACAAATTGCATAGTGTGATGCCTACATTGACTAACAAAAATTCGTCCACCTACGTCACGACTCTCACGTAGAGAAGAGGTGGTATTGTCTAGACTTCGTATAGGGCACACACGCCTAACACACGGATATCTCTTAACCAGAGAAAAGGTTATTCCCATATGTGACACATGTGATGTACCTTTAACCGTACATCATATGCTAGCAGAATGTACCAAATATGATGCCTTGCGCATGCAATTTGATCTCTCCCAATCATATGAAGAACTTCTATCATATGATCACGGCGACAAACTTTCCAAATTTCTCATCCACAGTAATCTATTTCACAAACTTTAATTAACTTCATACACATTTCTTTATTTTCTTTATTTTCATTTGCATACATAACTTTTATTTTGCTATTACTTTCTCCATCTTCAATTTATTTTGTTATTTATACACTTAGAAAACAATCTAATCATCAAACATACGTGCAATAACTCTTCTAATTTCCTTTCATTCACAGCGGCGCAATATTACCTAACCGGTTAAAGCGCCCTAGTTTCTCACGTCGTTCGTTCGTTTTTGTTGTATGTTTCGATATTACTGGCATATCGCTGCACTTTCATTGGGGTTCTACATCTCAGTCTGGTGTATTTACTGTCTGATTGCAGTTTACGTAATTGAGGTCAAACCTGATGTTGATGTTTATTAGGTTTAAGGGCGCGTCAATCGTTAGGTCATATTGCGCCTCCTGTGATACTGAAAGTTGTTTATTAGTTAGTTATAACTATACATTTTCCAAAGGGAGGAAAGTAAGGGGTGACACGGGGGGACGCGGGGTGGACAGGCTTGTGCTGGTCAGAACCAGCCAACAAGCAAGGGGAGGGCATGGGAGTAGGTGGCCGGGGGCAAGGGGCCGGGGCGAATCATGGCCGGGGTCAGGTCGGGGGGGCTGTGGTCTGTGACAAAATCTGGCCGGGCTAAGGCGAAGGACAGAGGGAAAGGGAGGGTACGGGGAGGGCAGGAGTTGGTGGTTCCCCCACGTCGTGGTCGTCTTCGTTGGTGATGGTTGTCAAAGGGAAGGGGAATGTTCCCCGACGACGACCGCCAGAGCTCGCCTCTAGATTCGTGAGTAATATACTCCCTTCTTTCTAGCATATTATGTTTGAGCGGTGGACTTTTCTCTTGAAACTTGAAAGGCCTTGTACGAATACGATTAGCAGAGCGATCGTGAATGGCGATAAATGAGATGAAGTCCATCTTGAAAACATCAGCCAACAATAGAGGAGAACTCCCTGACCACAAGGTTGACGGACCCTTATACCAAATACACACAAAAACCTTTATTCATATTTGTTAGCTAATTTTAATTCACACTATTCTTGTCACGAGCATAGTAATTTAAAATTATATTTAAATCTTAGGGGTACAGATAACATTTGAATATGTTACATAATAAATATAATGTGAGAGGGATAGAAAATGAATCTACCCCTTGGTATCGTTCAGTTAGCTGTTACATGTGTTCTAAAGTGTTTTTCGATCTGGAATTATAAATATATTTTTATAATATTTATTAATTTATATTTATTTTTATTTAAATTATATTGTTACGTTGAGAGGTTGATTAGCCCCTTGGTATAGATGTTATTAACCAAAGTAACTATTGTTTTGCGGGAACGTAGCTGTTGTTTATTACACAGACTAATTTTCCCAACGGTGACCGAGATCGAAAGGTATAAGTGGGGTTATTTCAGGACATGTATTAAGAGATTAACATAAACAAGAACATTATTTCAACAAAAAGAAGGAGCACATGTATTTGGCAATTTGACTACCTAATCTTGCCTATCAGCTGAGTGCATGCATTTTACCCGACTGAACGTGAGTTCGTGTCCCCTGACTTCACTGACATTACTGTATTGAAATCATTTAGCTTACTCTATTCCATTTGGACCCTGGTATGTCAGTGAAGTCTTCTCGATCCCGAACCCCTCGATGACTTGCCCCTGGTCTTCTCTCTTCGCCACTTGGGTCGGCTGCCGCCTCTCGGCCTCACCCTGACTCCTGGCACTCCTGACTAACTCTCTTATTGTTCTTCCTTCAGTTATTGAGTCCAACTCCATTTTACCCAACGTTATTACTGGCCCTAGTCAAAACACACTCAACTCTTCCCCGAGAAGACAACTTGTTCATTTGCTGGTCAGAATGTAACTCCCCGATCAGATCACACCTCGCACACAAAGAAGCTTCCCCTAGACTCCTCTCGACTTTCCCCCTCCAGGGCTCAGTCTGTACGTCTCAATGGCCTAAGTCCCTTCCCCTCAACCTCGTCACCACTACTCGCAATCTCATGTTATTGAAAGGTCTGCGTTATTCCTAATTAAACAACAACTGTTTTGTTCCCAATTAAGTAATGTAAGGGGCAAGCGCCATGCGGCACATTCCAATTCATTGTTGTCATAACCCAAATTTTGTTTAAAAGTGTTCAATCAGTTTTTCACAAAAGAACCCCGTCATTTTGGCAAAAGAACACCCGCAATACCATAAAAAGGGAAAAAACTCCCCCCAAAATGACATTTATGGGCGACGAATTATCTAAAATTTTAAATTTTTACACACTTTTTTCATTTTTTCCGTTTTTTAACCAAATAAAAAATTTTCTATGCTATCACCATCATCTCGTCATCGTTTTTTCCTTTATTTACTTAGAAAACAACATAACCATCAAAACTTTAATCTCATTTAATTAACAAAATACGGGCTGTGCAAATGCCTTAGGGGTTGAAGCCCTTTAGTTTCCACGTCGTCGTTCAAGATGGGCAACGGGGGTACGAAAAAAAACTGCTTTTTTTTATTGGAATATGCCCTTGGCACAATTTAGATAGGACTAATGAAATTTTAGAGATTTCCTAAATTTCCATGTATGTCACCAAAAAAGCGGCCATTTTTTAAAATGACGGCTGTTTTCCAAATAAATTAAAAATTATGTTTTTTTATTTTTTTTTTTAGGTTTATGCAAGAGCTGAATTAGGGCTAAAATAATCAACAGTGTCTTATAGAAGGGGACAAGAGTGGACAAAATCAGCCGACTGTTTTGGTGATAAAGGGGGGTGGGGGAGGGGGGGGGGGGATAAAAATGAAAAGGAGGGGGGAAAGAAAAAAAAATTAGGGGCGTGTCCATGTCACCTTTATCAAATTTGGGAAAAAAGTTTAACACTGATATAGGTGCTACCTTCTTTGCTTCCCCCCCTTTTAAAAGAAAAGCGATTTTCTGAAATTCGTTTGAGAACGATTTTTTGTCAGACGGTACAAATAAGAGTTGTGTACCTGCGGTCTGAAAAAAGTACATCAAAATATATTTTAGAAAAACGTATTTCCTTTTAAGGTGGTGGAAGGAAAAGAAATGTAGAACAATATTAAATATCGTCCCCTCTAAATTATTTTAATGTAGCACTTAGCTCAGTGTTGCATTATGGGCCCAAAAAACTCTATAAAGGGAACGGGACGTTACGTCCCGCCTCCAAAAAAAAAAAACTATGTTTTCCCTGTTATTCAAGCCCCCAAACTGATTTCATCACTTCCTTCGATTTTAAAATTTTCGTTTAGAGGGCGTAACAAAATCACCTCGGGGAAAAAACCCTTTGTCGGATGACGACCTATATGGGTTCGAACCCAGGGCCTGTTTATCAGACTCTCGCGGATGAGATGTAGGCTCTACTGCCGGGATTGTTTTTTCAGAAATCCTGGGACCTGACTGGCCGAAAAAGAATCAAGTCGAGTTATTAGAATTCCATGTTAAACCCCATCTGGGCCCGGGGGAAATTTGGGCCCCGATCTGGCTCTGCAAATGTAAAAAGGCGAGAAAAACAATACCGGTAATAAGGGGAGTATTACTACTCCCCGAAACTACAGGCGAGCTCTGGCGAGCATTGTCGAAGACCTCTCCCTATTCTCTTGACGACCTCTCCGACGACGACGATGACAAAATACGATAACGACCAAAGTGGGAAACCCCCTTTTTCCTCCCCTACCCGGCTGGTAGGGGTTTTCGATTTTTTCCCTATCCCTTTGGGGCTAGTTTGGTTTACGGCCCTTTAAAATTAAAAAAAAACCCTGCGTTGAACCCCGCCCCCACTCTGGGATCCTGTTATTCCCCCTATTCATAGATATGTCATTTCAGGACGTTTTTTACGAGTATAATTAGTAAAAAGGGGTCAAATTTTTAAATTTTTTGTTAAAAGGGTGCAAAGGACTGTAAAAAGGGCCACGAAGGTATCAAAACACAAATTGCTACTCTCATTCATATTTGTGGTACAACGAGTGGTCACATGATACACATTAGGAAATTGTATGTAATTACCTAGTTATGAAGGTCGACGGTCCTTTAATCGGATAAGATTTAAAATCAAGTAAGAATGTGATTTTAAAACAAAAGGCAACTTTTTAATGTACTATGACCATGTGGTTGGCTTTCTAAGTTTCGTGTCATTACTTGGATGCACTACTATTTTAAGCCCCGCCCCCCTATTTTCACTTTTGACCACTCAAACACAGTCAGCTTGAACTCATCTGCGATTGTCAATTTGTATAAGAATAATATATCTAATTTTTTGTACCAGAATTCTAACTCCTGTCATAAAACCAGTTCAATTGATAGCCTTTTATTATAACCCACTCGGCTATATTGTACGAACCATTACATTTTCGTGAAGAAATCAGAAAGAAGAAACAGGCACGGATACTGGAGTACCCAACTACTACGTCACCACATTGTTCAGTACAGAACCCTCGTCTGGGCCCGGGGAAGGTGGCCCAGGGTAATTGTGTGTTATTAACTATGCTTGGCGAGCGCAATTTCTACGTTCCCAATGTCTTAAAGAACTTGATAACGGCTTCAAACTTTCTCCATTTTTCAGTTTTTTTATTTACCAGAATTTTTTTATCAAATAAATAACTTTTCTTTTGCTATCACTATAATAACAATAATTTTATTTTATGTTATTAACTTAGAAAATAATATAAACATCAAACACACACCATTTCATTTATTCTTTTTCATATCTCAGGCGGCGCAATATGACTTTACCGGTTGAAGTGCCCTAGTCTCTCACGTCTATTTTATTAACACAACCTCTCTTGATCGTAGAAGGCGAGAGAAGAGGCAGAGTCCATCTCGCAAACATCCAGCTAGCAGCTCTCTTATGGGAGACTCACGCGATGCGAACAAGCTTCGACCCCGAAGACAACCCTATTGTTTCTTAGAAAATCATTAATTTTTAGCCCTCTTAACTAAAGTCATATTTATGCGAACGAAAACCCCGTTAACTTGGCTATGTCCGAGATTTATTTGTATTCACAGCTAAAAGAGCATAGTGCCAGTGTGATATCACCCTTGACCAAGAAGCTGAGCGGAAATATACGAGAGTTTGACTTGTGTAAGATCATCACTGTGTCATGTTTCTCATGTTCCCCCCCATCTGGGCCCGGGGTAGAACTGGCCCAGAGCCTGGCTTGGCTGATCGTAAAAAGCGATTTAAGAGAAAAAGACCACCTCGCAAACATCAGCTGGTGAGAGGGGAGTATTTACTACCCGAAACTAAATAAATAAATTGTATTCAGAGTCTACCCACTCAGTTATATTAACTGATTTTCAGTGGGGGACAGTTAATCAAAGCGACTAAACCTGCCTTGTAGGCCCCGACGCATTCGACGAGTGAGCGAAAACCAACCAAAGATCGATATTTTAAATAGGAAATATCGCAATCAGTGGTATGGACAGTGCGAACACCCGCGGATCAACGCCAGAATCACCAAGGCCGATTCAAAACAACTCTGAATTTATTATGTGCTTCGTTGCATGAACGGCTCCAAAGTCACCGTTTACACACTCCTAAGACAACAACTGATGGACTTAAGTCCAAATCAGAAGTACAAAAACTTCTGACTATGGCGGGAATCGAACCATGGACCTTCTGCATTGGAAGCAGATACGCTAACAACAAGACCAACGAGCCACACAAACTAGAGGCGAGCTCTGGCAATCGTCGTCGGAGAACACTTCCCCTTCTCTTGACGACCTCTCCGACGACAAAGACGACAATAACAACACGAACGATGAAAAGTCGATGACGACTGCGTCGTTTAAAACCCCCTCCCCATTCCACTCCCTTTCCTGTAGCTGGTTCTGACCAGTATGGGCTTCTCCTCCCCATTTATATTTTTTTTCTAATTCTAAATTCAAAATTATATTCACAACGAACATATTTGTTTTATTAATAATTTCTATTCAAATAAATAACATTTTTTCTTTTGACTACGAAGAAGACCGCTACGAAAAAACGTCCCCATTCCTCCCATTGCCCATGGCTGGTTCTGACCAGCATGGGCCCTCCTCTCCCCACATCCCCTAGGCTACGGTGGTGCATTATGATCGAACGGTTGAAGCGTCTTTAATCCAAATAAACAAAACCCTTTATAAGCTTAGAAACAAAAATAAAACCATCGAACACACCACAAACTCATGTCACTAACTTTCAATATCACATGTGGCGCAAAAATGACCTAACCGGCTAAAGCGCCCTTGATTCTCATGACGTCGTCAGTTGGCTCTATGTGCCAGCAACGGTTTACGCGCCCCTAATTGAAATTCAGTCCGGGAACATTTGGCCCGGAACTTGGCTTTGCTAATCGTAAAATGCGAGGAAAGACAATATTCCATCTCGCAAACATCAAGTAAAATGATGGAAGGAGGGCCCGTTATTCCCCTAAACTATAGGCGAGTACTGGCGGATGACGTAAGAAACTCTCCCTTTCACCCATGGCTGATTTTTACTAGCTTGGGACTTTCCTCCAATGGCGCATTATTACCTAGCGGTTGATGCACCCTTATTTCAAATAAACATTAATAACCAGCCTTCACGTCTGGTGTATTTTGAGTTGTAACTAACTATAGGTCTTACACTGTTTGCCAATGAACAGAGACAATATAAGCAACGCTGTTTCTTTATGGCTGCCGTATTGAAATACTGTCTCCCTCCTTCATTCTTCAACTACAACTTCGAGCTGAAATCCGAACCTCGCTTTCATCTCTTTGAGAACGCTCGACCGAGAACAGATCATTTAAAACTGTTTTGTAATTTTGAAGTGTATTTTTAATGCGCGCCTTCTTTCTCGTCGTTCAATCTGAAATGCTTTGTAATATCTCTCGGCTCTTGGTTTTTCGTCTCCAAAGCTTCAGACCCTCATCTGGGCCCGGGGTAGAATTCCCGGAAAATTGGCGAGGAAAGAAAAAACTTCCATCTCGCACACATCAGCTAGTATGTAACAGAGTATTTTTACTCACTGAAACTAGAGGCGAGCTCTGGCAAAGGTCAACGTCGGGCACCTCTTTCCCTCCATTTACGACCTTTGCGACGAAAACGACGGCGACGACAATGAGACTAACGAAGGATGACACAGACGATGAAGACTTCTACGTGGAAACAACTCCTTGCTTTCCTCCCCCATCCCCCCTCCACCCCAACCTACCCGTGTCTTGTTTCTGATCAGCATAAGACTTTCCTTCCTGAATCCACTAGCTAGAGTGGCGCATTATGAACTAACGGTTGACGCGCCCTTATCCGTATTAAATTTTAATAACAAATGTGATACCTAGCGCACGTTATTTGATCTTTAGAACATATGAAGTTCGTCAATCAAATTATAATGGGAACTAACTTGATTAGTTTCTAATACGAAGTGGTTTGTACAACCAACTTTAATAACATCCTAAAATTAAATATTTAGTTTTCAATCAAATAAAATTGAATTAAATTATTGTTTTCAAATTCATCTTAATATGAAATGATATTTTGGATGAGCGTAGCGGCGTAGCGAGCGAAGCGAGATTCATTTCACTACACTGGAGAAAAAAATCCGGAATGTTTTTTTTTTTTTTTTTTCTGTATTTTTGTCTGTTTGTCCACACGATTCGGCTAAACCAATACTCCAATTGGATAAATTTTATGGGTGCCTTCAAAATCTCTGAACTTATAACTTCCACGTTTTTTGAGCGCAATCGAAAAATTATTTCTAATGAAAATCGCAAAATTTACGATTTTTTTCGATTTTTAAAAAATTTCTTCGACTTATTACATCTACATGCTTAATCCGATTTTTAATGATTTTTTTACAGAACCTTAATTTTATGAATTAAGATATTCGTGTGAAATTTGAGAACAATCGAAAAATTATTTCCAAAGAAAATCGAAATTTTACGGGTTTTTTCTTTTTTTAACAATTTTTTCACTTATAACACCTACATGCTTTATCCTATTGTAATGATTTTTTACAGAACCTTAATTTTATGAATTATAATATTCGTGTAAAATTTGAGCGCAATCAAATAATTATTTGTTATGAAAATAGCAATTTTACGAATTTTTTCTTTTTTAAAATTACGATTAGAAAAAATAAAAGAATAAAGTTAATTTTTATTTAATTTAATTTAATTTTAAAAAAATCGACTTAGTTATAATTTTTTCACAAACAAACAGAAAATCTGCATAACACATGGCAGGTCAATGCACCAATTACGCTCATCCAACAACGCGGCGGGACTTAAGCGTTTTCCTAGTTTAAATTTCTAATCTTATGACTTCCCCGAAACTAGAGGCAAGGTCAAACAATAGTCGTCGGGGACATTTCTCCCTTCCCTTGTCGACCTCCTCAACGACGATGGCAATGACACAACAAACGATGACGACAGCGACGTGAGAAACCCCCCTTCCACCCCTTTCCCTTGGCTGGTTCTGACCAGCATGGCTCTCCTCCACATATCCCCTAGGTTACAGTGGTGCATGACCTAACGGTTGACGCTTCCTATATCCAAATAAAAAAAACAAAACAAAACAATACCATTGAACAAAAAAACGAACTCTATTTATTGAGTTACACTATCAAATATGACCCAATATGACCTAACCGGTTGAAGCGCCCTAGCTTCTCACGTCGTCGTGGTCATACAGGCTATAAGAATTGTTTCCTGTGACTGGATCTGATCATTGTGTCTACGTGTATTATCTCCAAACGGTTGACGCGCCCTTTAATAAAAACATATTTTGATTAAGGTAAAGTTGTCATTAAAAGCGTAAACACTTTAACTGACTGGTTTGTTCTTACAAACATGTTTGGAATTGATCATTACTCAGCTCCCCGGCAACGACGACCATGACAACTCGACCGATGACAAAGACGATGACGTTCGCGACGAGAATCCTCCCTTTTCTCACCCTTTGTGGCTTGTTCTGACCAGCATAGGCCCCCTCTACCCCTCTTCCTTTAAAACAACCCCTTTATTCTAGATTGGCGCATTATGACCCAACAGTTCACGCATCCTTAAACTTAATGACTTAAAGATAATTATTGTACCTTAAGTAATAGGGGTAAGAACTAGCGTCTGTAAAGAATCGATCAAGTACTTGTTGAATTTTCAAAATTAAGTTCAATTACTAACAATACCACAGGCGGCGCAATATTACCCACTCGGTTGAAGCAACCAAATTACTAACATAATCCCGGTAAATCAATGTCTCGTTTATGTAGCAACTAGAAAACGGTCCCACCGCGTTGGTGGATGAGCGTAATTGGTGCATTGACCTGCCATGTGTTATGCGGATTTTCTGTCGTTTTGTGAAAAATTATTACTAAGTCGAAGAATTTTTTTAAACAAGGAAACGCTAAAGTCCCGCCGCGTTTGATGGATGAGCTTTTAAAATTTTTAGTTTGCGTGGGATATCTTTACTTTTGCACGTGCTTTGTTTTGCTGCCTAGGCATTGTAGGCGATTGTTGTCAAGTTAACCTGTCAATTGGTATTATTTACCGTAAAAACTTATATTAAAAGCTTTATTTCTATGGATTCTGGCTAGTTTTTTCAACTTTTTCTTACAAAAGGTACTACATCACCATCACCTTAATGTCCATGTATAATTTGAACGTTGTAGCCCCAACCGTTTGATTGGTCAGAATTGGCCCAAATGGGACGAAAATATCGCACAAAAATCAAAAAACTTATATTAAAAGCTTTATTTCTATGGATTCTGGCGAACTTTTTCAATTTTTACTTTCAAAATGGTACTACATCACCATAACCTTAATGTCCATGTATAATATGAACGTTGTAGTCCCCCCCCGTTTGGTCAAAATTGGCCCAAATGTCACGAAAATATCTCATTAAAAATCGAAAAAAATCGTAAAAGTACGATATTCATGAGAAATATTTCTTCGATTGTACCCAAAAACAATACACCTCTAAGTTCAGAGATTTCGAAGGTCCTGTCAAATTTTCATCAAGATCGATATGCCGTTTTCCTGGTAGAGAGTTAACAAACAGACAAAAAAAACAAACAAAAAAAAAGAAAAGAAAAAAAAAAAAAAAAAAAAAAAAAAAAAAAAAACACCCGAGCTAAATTTTTTGGGGTCAGTGAAATTGAAGTCTTCGCTTCGCTCATCCAATTAAATTAAATTAATTGAAAATTACTTTATTTTTTATTTTTTTTATTAATCGTTATTTAAAAAAAAATCGAAAATTGCGATTTTCATAAGAAATAATTATTCGATTGCGCTCAAATTTTGCACGATATTTAAATTTATAAAATTAAAGATCTGTAAAAAATCATTACTATAGGATAAAGCATGTAGGTGTTATAAGACAAAGAATTGTTTTAAAAAAGAAAAAAAACGTAAAATTTTGATTTTCAGAGAAATAATTTTTCGATTGTGCTCAAATTTCACACGAATATCTAAATTCATAAAATTAAAGTTCTGTAAAAAATCATTAAAATCGGATAAAGCATGTAGTGTTATAAGTCGAAGAATTTTTTTCAAAATCGAAACAAATCGTAAAATTGCGATTTTCATGAGAAATAATTTTTCGATTGCGCTCAAAAACGTGCCAGTTCCTAAGTTCAGAGATTTCGAAGGCCTCCATAAAATTTCATCGCAATTGGAGTATTGGTTTAGCCGGAATCGTGTTAACAAACAGCCAAAAATACAAAAAAAAAAAAAAATTCCGGATTTTTTTCTCCAGTGTAGTGAAATGGAATCTTCGCTTCGCTCGCTTCGCTCGCTACGCTCATCCAATAAAATGTTACTGCCAAGCTATTTGTTATCACTATGACAACTAAAAATCAGAAGCTTTGATATAACTTTGTTAGCAAGGTTCACTGAAAATTTTAAGGCTATTCGACCGCGTTTTTCTATTTTCCAAAATATGCTACCAAGTCAAAACTAGTTAAAGGCTTTCAACCTGGCTATTTTAGAAAATCAAAAATATTTTTTTCAATTTTTCTGATCCGGTACGCGGCCATATAGCCTCCTCAAATAATATCCAACTTCAATTCGCCAAGGCACACCATTCAACGTAGGGTGTTGTGTTTTTGTGACATTAATTTTCATCTGTTTTTCTTTGGACTGACTGAGAGAAAACAGATTTATTTTAACAATTGTCTTTCCTGCGAATTTTTTCGTTTTGCGGTACAAATCGGTAAAAAATACCGCCAAACGAAAAAATTCGCAGGATAGTCAATTGTTAAAATAAATCTGTTTTCTCTCAGTCAGTCCATAGAAAAACAGTTGAAAATTAATGTCACAAAAACACAACACCCTACGTTGAATGGTATGCCTTGGCGAATTGAAGTTGGAAATTATTTTGAGGTGGCTATATTGGCCGTGTACCGGATCAGAAAAATTTGAAAAAAATATTTTTGATTTTCTAAAATAGACATGTTTCAAAGCCATTCACTATATTTTGACTTAGTAGCATATTTTGGAAAATAGAAAAACGCTGTGGAATAGCCTTAACTGGATATTGATATACTGTTCCTGAGTAAATAATTTTCATACCAAAATTATTTGCATATTGTTTTGTTTTTCTACTTAAAAACAGATGCGATATGACTAAACGGTTGACGCGCCCTTAATACAAATACACTAAACTAAACTAAATAAAACTAACTTGGAAAACAATGTAAAAGATAATAATATCGAATTCCATTAATTGTCTTACAATATCACAGGCGGTGCAATAATAACCTACGTGGTTCAAGCGCCCTACTGTTTCTCACGTCGTTCTTAATGAAGTAATAATTCATATTATGACACACACAATAAACTTATTTCAGCATGGGCCCATCCTCCCTAGGCTAGAGTGGCACATTATGACCAAACGGTTGACGCGCCGCGTATCCAAACATTTCAACAATTAAAAAAATCTGTTTCAATCTTAGAAAATAATTTTATCTTGTCATCAACAAAACAACAAACTAGATCAATTTATTCATAAACAATATCACATGCGGCGCATCATGACCCATTCTGTTGAAGCGCCCTAGTTTCTCACGGGGTTCTATGATTTCAAAGTTAGTTGATTCTACGAGGACGCGGGTTCGATAACATGGGTTTTAGTAATTGTCTTGCACATTCATCTATCACCACTCATCGTCACGATTACCAATACTGCTGTAGCAAAGAGCTAAGCTACAGAAACTAATCACCAGCTGTTTCACAGTTTAATTCTCTAACTGTAATTTCTGACAATAAAGAAAATGATTTCTTGGACTCAATTTAATGCCTTCATATTTTATTAGTTATATGGGCTTATTACTAATAATCAAATCGAAGTTGCATATCAAAGATAATAAAGTTAGATACCTTCATAATCTTAAGTCCTCCTCTCTGTTATTAGCGTGTTGAACCTTTAGTCGCCCGCGGCTGGAATCGTGTCCAACAAGTTGGGTCGGTTTTTCCTGGTCAAAACAAATGAGCTCGATCTGCGCAGCTTACGCTCTATCGCTGCCGCTTAGATGCAGCTTCAAGTGTAAGAAGTGCGTTGTTGGTTGTTTACATAGCACGCTTAACTAAATGACTTGACAAACAACATCCTTTCACTAAAAAATATCATATGAACAAATATTGCAGTAATATTAATTACGTCACTAAAAGCATGTAATTGCAAATATATTAAACGCAAAGAAAATAAATGCTCGGAACTATTTCTTTACGGAGCGCAATGAAAGTAGTGCTACGACGCAGACGCGTGGGGTTATTTCACTTCACACATTGTTGAAGATCCCAAACAAGCGAAGGTATAAACGCCACACAGAGCAATGTCAGACGTGTTTGCACAATTGGCTAAGATAATATTGAATATGGTCACAAATATTAGGAGTTGCTTTGATAGAACACGATTTGTTGAAGAGCTGAGTTAAATAAGGTTGGTTTGTTTATAATGGATTTGACTTCGTTGTATACTGCAGGCCTGGCCTCGACAGAATGATCGGTAGGGGCCTAGCTAAACAGCTAGGCTACAAGGAAGGTTGGCAGTTTCTGCACTAGGGTGACTTGTCTCTCGAGTCATCTATGGCTGCGTCCAGACAGTATTGACCTTGTATCATTTTGGACTCTATTTTACCACTTTCTTAACCTACTTATGGCTGGTTCTGTCCAGGACGCTAGTGGCTTCCTCATATTCCCTAGGCTGGCGTGGAGCAATATGACCAAATGATTGACTCACTCTTGGACCAAATAAACCAAGATTTTTAATGTAGCAGGTCTATAATGAATGATCTGTTACTTCATGAACGATGACAAAGACCTTCCCTCCCCTTACCCGTGGCTGGTTCTGACCAGCATGGGATTTTACACCCCATTTACCCTAAGGCTAGAGAGGTGCATTATGACCTAATGGTTGACGCACCATGCATCCAAATAAACTAAAAAAATACTTCAATCTTTGACTTGGACTAAGGTAGGCTTAATGGTGAAGGCCAGTATCTGAACTGGAATGAGGGCTATATAGTTTCAAGGTTTATGTATTTCTGCGTCTAGCCATCCTAGATCTTGGTTGAATTTGATAAACTGCGTCTGGGCCCGGAGTGGAATTTGGCCCACATGGCTCTGCTAATAGTAAAAGGCGAGGAAAGAGAAGAAGTCCATCTCGCAAACATCTGCTAGTACGTAGGGGAGTATATTACTCTCTGAAACCAGAGGAGAGCTCTAGCAACATTAACTCATCTCATCAACTTTCATTATCACAGACGGCGCAATATGACCTAACCGGTAGAAGCGCCCTAGTTCTTTACGTCGTCGTCGTCTCTCTGTAGTAAACTTAGTTCATCTTGGAATCGTGTCCGGCAAGTTGGGTCGGTGTTGGGAGAAAAAGTCCACCTCGCAAACATCAGCAAGTAAGATCGGAGTATATTATTTCCCGAAACTAGAGACGAGCTCTGGCTATCGTCTTCAAGGATACCTCTCCCTTCTCTTGACGACCTTCACGACGACGATGACAATGACACAACGAACGATGACAAAGACAATGACGACCGTGACGTTAGAAACACCCCTTCCGCCCCTTACCCGTGGCTGGTTCTTATAAGCATGGGCCCCTCCTCCCCATGTCCCCTTGGCTAGTTTGGTGCATTTTGACCTAACGGTTGACGCGTCTTTAACCCAAATAAACAAACAAACAAAAATCACCGTCACGTTTGCTTAACCTAAAAATAGTATCCAAATAAAATACCTTCCTCCGTTATATGAACTGGATTTATAGCGAAGAAATATTAAAATCAAGCGAGTACCCGGCGCCTCCACCAACAATGCTATTCTTATGGAGTTAAAACTTTTCTAATTCTACCCGGCGCCTCCACCAACAATGCTATTCTTATGGAGTTAAAACTTTTCTTACTCAACTCCCGTTTAACAATGAAACCTTCAATTAAAACCAATGTCCGTCTTCTCGGCATGGAATTTGACAAAATACTAAATTGGCCACACCACGTTGTTGATTCACGCAAAAAATACATGTTGAAAATCAATCTAACTTATTGAAAGTTCTCAGCAATACATCGTGGGGTGCAGATAGGACTTGCAGGTTGAGAATCTACGGATCTCTAGTTTGCTCCAAGATGGACTATGGATGTTTCGTATACTCTTCAGCAAGTAACACAACCCTTAAACTTCTAGACACTGTCCACCATTGTGGTCTTCGTCTTGCTCTTGGTGCATTTCGAACAAGCCCGGTAGTCAGCTTGTATGCCGAGTCAGGTGTGTCCTCCTTGGCAGAACGGCGAAACCTCTTGATGGGTACGTACGTAATAAAAACTTAAGGCTATGCCTATCCATCCAGCAAATCGGGATGTTTTAATATGGAATGTCATACACTTCGATAACAACAGAACCCGCCCTGGTCTACACCAGAGCCGATTATTATATTCGACTTTCGTCGTTTTGATAAAACTCTACTTGCGATAGTGTATTCAAAATTGACTTGAGAAAGATTTGCCATGAACATCAAAGGTTTACTTTGGTATTCACAGATGGCTCCACAATTGACAACAAGGTTGGAAGTGCCTTTTATTTCTCCACCTTAACTGAACGTTTCAGGCTAAGCGACGTGTGTTCAGTTTTCACTGCAGAGTTATTCTCAACCCATGAAGCTCTTAAATACATTCTACGTTGTCGTTGTGGAGAATACCTTTTGTGTTCAGATAGCTTGAGTTCACTTTAAGCTATATAACTCATGCATTAAAGTCATCATTTGGTACTAGGCATTTAATTCTATTTAGAAAAAATAATTTCCAAAGGTTAAACAATATAGTTTTTCTGGATAATTGGACACGTGGGCATAGAGGGAAATGAACACGCTGATCGGGCTGCTAAGGAAGCTTACCAGCGTCGCGACGTTGATTTCAATTTAGTTCCCGTTCCAGATGTCAAGAGTGAATTCAAGCAAATATTGTTGGATTTGCGACAAGCATCTTGGGATGTGTTTGCGAAATAACAAATTGCGTAGTGTGATGCCTTCACTGACTAATAAAATTCGTCCACCTACGTCTCGACTCTTACGTAAGGAAAAGGTGGTATTGTCTAGACTTAGTATAGTCCACACACGCCTTATTCACGGATATCTCTTAACTAGAGAAAAGGTTATTCCCATATGTGACACATGTGATGAACCTTTAACTGTACATCATATGCTAGCAGAATGTACTTAATATGATGCCTTGCGCACGCAATTTGATCTCTCCCAATCATATGAAGAACTTCTATCATATGATAACGCGACAAACTTTTTAAATTTCTCATCAATAGTAATCTATTTTGCAAAATTTAATTCACTTCACACACATTTCTTTCTTTTCATTTACATACATAACTTTATTTTGCTATTTCTTTCATCATCATCATTTTATTTTGTTGTTTATACACTTAGAAAACAATAAACATACTTTCATAAACTCTTCTCATTTACTTTCATTCACAGGTGGCGCAATATGACCTAACCGGTTGAAGCGCCCTAGTTTCTCACGTCGTCATAGAACAGCTGCTTATTGATTATGTTATTACGGTGGACAAAAATTCATTTCGACGCTGAAGCCCTCGATGGTTGATTATACCCTTCCAGTTGAACTATACATAAAATTAAACAGTTAACAAATTCAATCTATTAAATTACAATATCACAGGCGGCGCAATGTGACCTAACAGGTTAAAGCGCCCTAGTTTCTCACGTGGTCGTGATGATGCGTATTCATATGTTCCTGGGCATGGAAAGCAATCTGGCCCGGAGCATGGCTCTGCTAATCGTAAAAGGCGAAGAAATAGACAGTCCATCTCGGAAATATCAGCTAGGATGAGGGGAGTAGGGCCAATTATTCCCAGAAACTATAGGCAAGCACTGGCTAGCAGCGTCAAAAAATCATTTCCATGCTGGTTGTGACCAGCATGAGACTTTCCGACGACGATAACGACAATGACTACACAAACGATGACGAAGACAATGACGACCGCGACGTGAGAACCCCCTTTCCTCCCCTTACCCGTGGCTGGTTCTGACCAGCATGGGCCCCTCCTCCCCCCCCCTAGGTTAGAGTGGTGCATTATGACCTAACGGTTGACGCGTCCTTAATCCAAATAAACCAAAACTCTCTATCCCATAAGACTATAACAAGGGCGCTTTATGACCTGACGATTGACGCGCCCTGTACCTAATAAACATTAATAACCAGCCTTCACGTCTGATGTATTTTGAGTTGATACCAACCATAGGTCTTACAACGGTTGCCAATGCACTGGGACAAAAGAAACTTGACAATGCTTTCTAATGGCTCCCGTATTGAAAAACTGTCTCCCTCCTTCATTCTCCAACCACAACTTCGAGGTGAAATCCGAGCCTCGCTTTCCTCTCTTGGAGATCGTTCGACTGAGCACAGATTATTTAAAAACTGTTTTGTAAGTTTCAAGTATATTTGTAATGACGCGCCTTCTTTCTGGTCGTTTAATCTGTAATGCTTTAAAATATCTCTTCGCTCTTGGTTCTTCGTCGCCGAAGCTTCAGACGACGCAGCCTGAAGAGGGTTCGCTCGTAGAGTTCTGCCGGATACCTGGACACGTGAGCACTGAGGGAAATAACACGCTGATCGATCTGCTAAAAAAGCTTCCCAGACATCTTAGGATGTGGTGCGAAATAGCAAATTGCATAGTTGATGCCAACACTGACTACTTTAATTCGTCCTCATACGTCTCGACTCTCACGTGAAGAAGAGGTGGTATTGTTCAGAATTGGAATAGGCCACACATGTTTAACTCACGGATATCTTGTCACCATAGAAAAGGTTATTCCCAGATGTGACACATGTGATGTACCATTAACCGTACATTGTAATATGCTAGCAGAGTGTACGCGTGCGCACGCAATTTGATCCCTCCCAATCCCCGTCTGGGCCCGGGTAGAATTTGGCCCAGAGCATGGCTCTGCTAATCGTAAAAGGCGATTCAAGAGAAAAAGTCCACCTCGCAAACATCAGCTAGGAAGAGCGCAGTATCTCACTCCCCAAAACTAGAGGCGAGCTCTGGCAATCGTCGTCGGGGACCGGCCCCCTTCCCTTGACGACCCCCCGGCGACGATGACAATGACACAACGAACGATGACAAAGACGATGACGACCGCGACGTGAGAAACCCCCCTTCCTCCCCATACCCGTGGCTAGTTCTGACCAGCATGGGCCCCTCCTCCCCCCCCCCCTTAGGCTAGAGTGGTGCATTATGACCTAACGGTTGACGCGTCCTTAATCCAAATAAACCAAAAACCAAAACCCAATCATAGGAAGAACTTCTATCATATGATAAAGGCGACAAACTTTCTAAATATCTTATTCGAATTAATTTATTCAACAAAATATTTCTCACATCATAAACATTTTTAAATTTTATTTTTTTCTAATCGAAGATCATATTTTTTGTTTTGCTATTTGGTACTATCATCACCATCATTTTCTTTTCATTTATAAACTTTAAAAACAAAATAATCATCAAACACTTGACACAGTTTTGCTGGATACCTGGACACGTGGGCATAGAGGGGAATGAACACGTTGATCGGGCTGCTAAGGAAGCTTCCCAGCGTCGCGAGGTTGATTTCAATCTAGTTCCCGTTCCAGATGTCAAGAGTGGATTCAAGCAAAGATTGTTGGATTTGCGACAAGCATCTTGGGATGTGTTGCAAAATAACAAATTGCGTAGTGTGATGCCCACATTGACTAACAAAATTCGTCCACCTACGTCTCGACTCTCACGTAGAGAAGAGGTGGTATTGTCTAGAATTAGAATAGGCCACACACGTCTAACTCACGGATATATCTTAGCCAGAGAAAAGGTTATTCCCATATGTGACACATGTGATGTATCTTAAACCGTACATCATATGCTAGCAGAATGTACCAAATATGATGCCTTGAGCATGCAATTTTTTTTTTTATCGTGGGAAACCTGTTATAGGGTGCAATTAGCCCCTCTTTAGGTGAACTAGGTATGGGCGGATAGGAAATTGTGGAGGGATGTCCGAGTGCTGTTTAAGAGGACTCAATCCCTTGCATTCGCCTTAACAACTGAGGAAAACCTCGGAAAAAACCTTCAGTCAGGATTGCCGGTCTCGACGGGATTCGAACCCGGGACCTCCCGAAATCAGAGTCGAGCGCTTAGCGCCCGAGCCAACACTGTCGGTATGCATGCAATTTGATCTCTCCCAATCATATGAAGAACTTCTATCATATGATAACGGCGACAAACTTTCTAAATTTCACATCCATAGTTATCTATTTAACAAAATTTAATTCACATCTTACACATTTATTTCTTTCCTTTATTTTCATACACAAACATAACTTTTATTTTGCTACTTCTTTCATCATCATCAATTTAATTTCTTATTTATACACTTAGAAAATAATCTAATCATCAAACATTAATTCACAGGCGGTGCAATATGACCTTACCGGTTGAAGCGCCCTAGTTTCTCACGTCGTCGTCATACAGCGTCGTTCTTCCGCTATTTTTACCCTCGTCTGGGACCGGGTTAGAACATGGCTCTGCTAATCGTACAACGCTATATTTAAGAGAAAAAGTCCACCTCGCAAAAATCAGCTGTTCAGAGGAAAGTATATAACTTCCCAAAACTAGAGGAGAGCTCTGGCAATCGTCGTCGGGAACACTTCCCCTTTCCCTTGATGACCTCACCGACGGCAAAGACAAAGACACAACGAACGATGACGATGACAAAGAAGATGACGACCGCGACGTTAGAACCACCCTCTTCTCCCCCTACTCGTGGCTGGTTCTGACCAGCATGTGCACCTCCTCCTTAAATCCCCTTGGATAGAGTGGCGCGTAATGACCTAACGATTGACGCACCCTTTATCCAAATACCACCCCCCCCCCCCCAAAAAATAAAATAAAAATGATAACTTAGTACCAATAAAATTTAAAAATAGATTATTA
>JAMZAV010007062.1:0-31339 GCA_024449915.1 Sweltsa coloradensis | reverse complement strand
ATTTTCACTGCCCCCTTCATTTTTTAACATCATTTTTCGAATTATGATTAGCAATAAGTTTTTAAAGGGTCTTGACCGATTTAGTTGAAAATTTGGAAAATAGGAGAGAATGTTGTACTTATTGACCCTGCAAAATTTCATAACGATCGGTACATTTTTTTTTTTATTTTTTTTTTTATTTTTTTTTTTTTTTATAACTAATGATCGATTTTGTTAAAAAACTATACGCAAACCGCCTAGGTGGTATGTACATGTGTGCAAAATTTCAGGTCGATCAAGAACGGTGCGACCTGTATCGAAGCAGTAACAGAAAAAAAAAAAAAAAAAAAAACAGACATTCGAGCCATAAGAGTCAAGTGGAGACGCTCGCTACGCTCGCTCAAAAAATGCAAAGATGTTGGAATAGTATATCATGAGTATATAGTGTACAATGTCAATATCCAGTTAGGCCTACACTGTGTGGTGGGCCTTATGGGAATGTCGTACTCGGGTCATGTTGCACGTACCGGTGCTCGCTCAACAACGCGTCCAACTGAGCGTTTTCCTAGTAAAATCTATATTACTTTGTTTGTTTCTGGGAGACTACGCCAGTCAGTCACTTACCCCTTCCACAAAAGCCATAGTTGGTTAGACACGAGACATACATTATCAAGCCCCCCTTATGAAAAGAACTACCGAAAAACTACAAAAAAAACTACTAAAAATAACTGTAGTTATTTAGAGTAGTAATTTCGGACCGTTTCAGGAAAAAAAACTTCTTTGAAAAACTACTAAAATTAACTATACTTCCTATAACTACTGGCAAAAACTACGGGATATTACTACGGAAAATAACTACTAGCTTTAACTACTGGCAAACTACGGAAAATAACTACTAGCTATAACTATATAACATAACTACTAGCTATAACTACTGGCAATAACTATGGGAAATAACTACTAGATATAACTAAAAACATTATTTAAAATTACTAGTATATTAGCAATACTAGGGGTTTAAAACTATGGGATGCAGAGTAAGAATAGAGGACCAGCCTGAGGCTAGGTATAGTTTAATCTACAACAAAAGACAAGGGGGGTGCGGCGAAATGTTCTACATTCAGACATGCGTGCATTGTAACACACCCGAGGTTTGTGATTTCTCTACAGATCTAGAGTATCTAAATTCTACCTTAGTGTGGAAACAGATTCTGGCTCGTGCGAATATACTACCTTAGTATGGAAACTGCTTCTGGCTGGGCTTATGTGATATATTACCTTAGTGTGGAAACTGCTTCTGGCTCGAGCTCGTACTAATATACTCCCTTTTATGTTTGGAACTGCTTCGGGCTCGAGCTCGTACGAATAACTACCTTAGTATGGAAACTGCTTCTGGCTCTGGCTCGGGCTCGTGCAAATATACTACCTTAGTGCTGGAACTGCTTCTGGTTCGGGATCGTGTGAATATATTATACCTTAAAATGGAATCTGCTTCTTGCTTAGGTGCTTGCGAATATAATACCTTTTGCAATATAATACCTTTGTATGTAATCTGCAACTTCGTCTGGTTCGGGTGCGGGGGCAGGTCTTATCTTGAGTTTGAACTGTGTGGTAGATATATTGGGGTTGTATTATCGCATGCGTTTGTATTGCCCTTATTTTTACCGGCATAGATCTTACCATCTTGACAACGCATCTGCGACTAAGTACGGACCGGTCTGGTCATTCAAATTCAAACGGGTTTCCCCCACCCCATTCTTGTCTAGTCCATAGAAAACATCCTCCCTCAACCGCCAGGTCAGACAAAGACAGGTGCCTCGTCTCTCTCTTCTCTCTCTCTCTCCTCTCTCTCTCTCCTCTCTCTCTCTCTCACGCAGCATATATCGACATTATTTCATCATACCTGTTCACGGCAAAATTAAAATTAGATTTCCATCGCAGTGATAAACAGTTTCAAATTCTAAATACATATGTAATTTCACAATTTTTGCGTTTTGCAACAACAATTGCTTCCGCGCCCCCAAAGCATTCGTCTGCATCAAAGATTAGTCATGTGGTCTGCATGTGGCCTCTCATCTTGCTGGCATCCTTCCCGTAGGGCGAGATGTACACATTCCTTTCTTTTCCAAAAACTTCGTGTATATACTACCAAAATAAAATAAAATTTAATTTTCGAATTATAGAAATGCCGTAGCTATTTGTAAAACCCACAAAGTTTATATTGCTGCTTACAATAAGTTCGAATTGTTAATAAATATTCTTACACCAAAAAACTTTTATAGTTCTATTAAAAACTTTAAAGTATTCGGAGTAGAAAAAAAAATATATAATTAATTTTAATATCGCTAAATTCGTCAAAATTATTCGAAAAAAGCAACGAATATAATGCAGATATTTTCAAACGCAAATTTTCTAAGTTATTATAAAAAACTTTAAAATGTTCGAAGTTATTTTTAAAATATATCATTTCCTGCATTTGTTTGAGGAAAACTACAAGTAATCGAAGAAAAAATAACTTAAATTAATAGCTTGTAGTTTTTAGAAACAACTACGAAAATTTTTTTTGTTATTTTTTAAACTTTGACATTTCTTAGAGTTATTTAAAAAACTACCAAATATGATAATTATTTAGAAAACTGCCAAGTAACGGTAGTTATTTAGAAAAACTACCGAATAGTTGTAGTTGTTTTAAAAAAACTACCAATAATGGTAGTTATTTTAAAAAACTACCAAATAATGGTATTTATTTAGAAAAACTACCGAATAAAGGTATTATTAAGAAAAAATACGAAATGATGTAGTTATTTTAAAAAACTCGCATTTTCGTAGTTCTTTTTTTATAAGGGCTATCTGTACTAGATACTGGTAAGGGTCGTGGAAGACCGAAAAATAATTCTTCCTTTTAAACATATGATATTATTCTATTATTCATACTAGCCTACTTTTAACAAATAAGGGAAATGTTTTCAAAGAGGAATTTTTAAAAGAACTTAATTTAATTTTACGAACTTGAACTTTTCAAAATTGTAGGTTTTAAAAGAACTTGAACTTTTTATAAGCTCATTATTTGAGCTGAACTGTCACAACACTTCCGAAATGTGGAAGACCCGAGTTCAAATACCGGTCTCTGGTTGGGTCTTTCTCGTTCGTCGGTGGTGTCTGATGAGGCGACCATCGAGGGTTTGGTCGGTTAAATTTAAATTAAATTCCTCTATTCAAAATCTGTTTCGTAACATAATAACTTCTCAGGTTGTTCAGAATTAGCCTTGTTAATTCTGGCGCTGTCCGCGAGTGGTCGGCTTTAAAGTTAATGTCCCCCACCGAAAAACAATTATGTGACTGAAGTCACTGAATGAGTGCCGAGTGGTTAGACTAATGGTAGACTCTAATTTTTTCATATTTTGTTTACGATAAAAAGAATCTCTAGCAACGCTCTACTAAAACAATAAATTTCAAATTAATCGAAACGAAGGACAAGACAGAGGTTGTTCGCGTTGACTCAGTGGCGTAAAAACCGGGGGAGGGGGGCAGAGGGGCAAAACTAACGTGAGTTAAATATTACTCCGAGAATTGCCGTGTAGTAAATAATATGCACATACACTTATATAAATCGGCAGTCACCTTGGTAAACTGAATATGTTTGCCTGTATGCTTCGTCATTACATAAAAAATTAGGTAGATTAGGTAGAAGTTCACTAAAATGGGCCACTTCACGTTCATTTTTTGAGTTTTTAGATCGCAGATAGTTGCTGTAAACATCGGTTACAGAGCCCGAGTGTAGAATGGTGAAAAAAAAATCGCCTCGGCGAAAGGGCTTTCCCCCTCGTTCCAGCTTCCGCCCACATAATCTCGGGGCCTACTAATGACCCCCCCCCCCCCAACAACTTTCGAAACGTTCCTAGGCGCCTGCAAAACTAACGGTAACAATAACAACGCTAGCCCTAGCATGTTTCAGACACCGTAGTTTCTAATATCTATCAAATCTAATCGAGTATCTATAATATCTAATGCCTATCTATGGTCCTATTTCAATTTTGGCGTCAACTTCGTTTACGTTTCTGCACGCGGCCCGGCAGCCGTCCGGTAGGCAGTGACTAGGAAGAAGAAGAAAACTTGGTAAAGTCGATAAAGAAGTTTTCTGTTGGGCCTATTCGCATGTTTGTGGGTAAGCCAAGTCTGCTTGTGAATGTTTGTTGTTCGTGTTATTACTTACTATTTATTAGGTAGGCTTCCTCAAATAATATAGTCCTAACGTTTAAGGTTTATTGTTTGTGTAGGAGCATCTAGGCTATAGGCCTGGGCTAGGCCTAGGCCTTCGGCCCCCCTTTCGTTTCCAAAGGGAACTCTTTCGGTTGTTAGGCCTAGGGTAGGCCTAGGCCTAGGCCTAGCCCCTAGGCCTAGGGGCTATGGACAGTTGTTGATCAGTAGGCTAGGTAGGCCTACTTTAGATTTAAAATAGCGACGTTAAAGGTTTTTAGGTACAAATTAAAAAAACTGTCCATACCAACCGAAAGAGTAGGCCTACCCACAAAAGCTTGGCCTAGGCTAGCCTGGGGCCTATCTTAGGGCCTAGGCCTAGGCCCTAGCTTGGGTACTCTTTCGGATGGTATGCCCCAACTTTTTTTCCATTAAAAACAATTCAACCTTTAACGTCGCTATTTCAAACGAAAGTACTTTTCCTTTGGAAGTGTTTTATATTTAAATTAGCAACGTTAAAGGTTTTGTAGGTGGAGTATTTTAGTGAAAAAGGTTAGTACTGACCGCCATGTTGGCGTAGTGTTGTAAAGTTGGGGCATACCATCCGAAAGAGTACCAGGCTTTGTGTATGAAAATCTAGGCTAAAGGCTGGTTTATGATTGACGTCAACGTGGGGAGACGTGAATGGAAACGCGAATGTGGTGAAAACGGAAAGCGAGGCGTTTACGATTGACGGGAATCGGTAGGCCTACAACTTCTGTCGGCCCACCGCCGTCTGGATGCATGTAAAGGTACAAATATCCAGACGGCGGGGTGTCGGCCACTACGAGTTGTTTACTAGTTGCCTAGCTAGCCTACGGTCCTAGGCTAGGCTAGGCCTAGCTTGGCGTAAATTTTCATTTCTTTTGCCACTGATTTCCAGCATTTTCTTTGTAGTCTGTACGCCTGTATATATTCAGGCCCTTAGCATAAATAATTCGATAGCGCTGGATGGTCTCAATAAGCTTGGCGTCGTCCATCATTTTGTTGGTTATATTTTCATGACAGTTGCAGACAGCCGAGCAGTGCGTTTATTTGCACATGCGCGTAGCCCTTTTCACGTCGACGGGGCGGCAACCAAGCCGCGAAAGTTTGGACTTGACGAACTTTGGCCGCTCCGTTCTCCATTCCCGTTCACTTCCCGTCAATCATAAACGCTAAGCTGTGAATGCTATGTGTTATCTTTCGCGTTCACGTCTCCATTCACGTCTCCCCACGTTGCCGTCAATCGTAAACCGGCCTTAAGGCCTAGGTTTCTACCCGTTCGTAGGTCTGGGCATACCAAGGCTTTGTGTAAGGCCTAGTAGCTAGCCTAGCCTAGTTCTCTGCTCTGCGCCTAGCTAGGCCCTAGGCTGGGTTTAATCTAATTAATTAATTAAGTTTAATATCATGTTAACTTAAGACACAATGCACAATAAAGCTTCCCGTTCCCGTACCTTGGTAACGACAACAGGAACTTCACCAAGTTTTAACTTTCGTAACATTCCCGTTCCGTACATTACCGGAATCTTTGGGTTCCGGAACCAATCAGAAGTTAGTCAAATTATTTTAGATCCATCACACATCATGGTTAGGCTGATCACGTGCTATTGTGCATTGAAGCCCTTTACGTTACAGCTTCCCGTAATCGTCATCGTTCTCATTAATGGGCAATTGTGAATCAACGTTTACTCTTAAACACACAAATACTAGCCTAGAGGCCTTTCTTAAGCCTAGTGCACAGGCTTTACATTGAGATTGGTTAGGTCTAGACGTAACGTAGGCACTAGATCCTATTTAAAGACTTCCGCCTGTACGCCTGTAATGCGTTCTCGTGAACGCGTTCTTTTTTGGTAAACTTTTCAGTGAACTTACTCTTTTTTTAAATGAATGAACTTAAACTTTTAAAAGTTCATTCCGAGAAAGAACTTTTTAGTTTTAGAAAGTTCATTTGTAAGTTCTTTCCGTATTAGTGTTACCGGGTAGTAGTTTTAAGGCGCTTTAACAGCTAAGATTATTCGCGCCTCCGAAATAGAACAATTTCTATAAGTGAGAGTTGCCACCATGTGTACTTCTTTCCAAGGAGTGGGACGTAAGGGGTGACGCGGGGTGACAAGGGGTGGACAGGCCTGTGCTGGTCAGAACCAGCCACAAGCGTATGGGGAGGGCAGGAGTTCCCCCACGTCGTGGTCGTCTTCGTCTGTGTCATCGTCCGTCCGTGTTGTCATTGTCGTCGCCGTCGGGGAGGTAGTCAAAGGGAAGGGGAAAATTCTCCGACGACGACCCAGAGCTCGCCATTAGTTTCAGGGGGTGAAACTCCCCTAATCACGGACCAAACCAGGAGAAGGTTGCGAGTTGGGCTTTGATGGCCCAAGTTCTTTCCGTGCGCCGAGCAGCCGTCGACTCGCCGCCGTCGACGCTTAAAAACAATAACAAATCGTTGTTTATCGTCGTTTTTTTAATTTTTATTTGGATTAAGGACGCGCCAACCGTAGTAGTAGTAGTAGTAGTAGTATTTATTTTATTAGCAAAACTGCTTAGTACAACATGTAATACAATACAACAATAGTCTACATCTTTCACATAACAAATCGCATCAGGCGACATTATCCTCTCTCATTAGAACTATCAATTTCTACCCATCTTAAAATTTAAAATCTCTATTATAAAAATACTTAGTACTGCAATCTATCTTAAACATTAAAATTAGAGTTGAGGTAGGCCTAGTCATAATGCACCACTCTAACCTATGGGGGGGGGAGGGGCCCATGCTGGTCAGAACCAGCCACAGGAAAGGGGAGGAAGGGGGGTTTCTCACGTCGCGGTCGTCATCTTCTTTGTCATAGTTTGCTTTGTCATCGTCGTCAAGGGAAGGGGGCAAGGTCCCCGACGACGATTGCCAGAGCTCGCATCTATTTATCGTTTATCGTAGACCTACGTTGACGCACGTTCAGCTGATTTTGACAACATTACGCACGATTCACAAAGTTAAAACGATGTACGCCAACTAATTCGGAAAAAAAATCTTGGAAGCCTAAAATGCTAAGTATCTGCATTAATTTTACAAGCTTGTTGACGAGAATGTAGTACAAATCATCAACTCGGTCAAAGACAGCTCAACACTTTCGTCCGACTCAATCTCGCGAGTAAATTGGTACTCGAACACCCCTAATGTTTTTTCTCGTGTTTTTCTTCAATTTACGCTAGCCTTTAACAAAATAGTGGGTTTTTTTTACAATAGAACTTTTAAAAGAACTTAGGCCTAGTTCATATTTTAGACAAACTTGAACTTTTCAAAATTTTAGGTTTTAAAAGAACTTGAACTTTTTAAAAGTTCATTATTTGAGCTGTGAACTGAACTTTTAAAAAGTTCATTTTAAAAAAGAACTGACCCAACACTGACCCTGCATGTGGTTATAAAATGGGAATGAAGTCTCCCAAGACATAGGCCTAACAGAGAACATGACATTTATAGAGTTAGTCAACGAGTATTATTGAGTGTAAGCCCAAAATTATGATTTGAGGCTCCACCAAATGTGCACTAGGAGATGCAGTGCACTTTGGTCTGACAGTTGGCCTAGGAAATAGTTGACACACCTCTACCTCGTTCACAGTAGGAACAGGAACGTAACGTGCTTTACCTTATTGTTCCTTTGGGGGTGGGGGTCAATAAAACCAAATCCAAGGTCATAGACTAGTGCCGGTAACATAAGATTAATGTAAATTCTCAACATTTCGATCAAGCAATAGCCTTATGGGGTTGAATGTAAGATGTGTGCTATTGTTTCGTTCTTTTATCACGTAACAGGTGGATCAATCAGAATACAGAAACGTGAAATTATTTAAGTTTTTCTCACGTTCAAGAATGTAGACCTACCTAAGAATATAGACCCTACTCAGCCAAAATGACAAAATGAGTAGGCCTAGGCTTTGCTTCCCTACCCTTGTTTAGGCCTGGTAGACCAAGGCTGCATATTAGGCCTATGTCTTCTCCCACTTGCTCTTGTTAGCCAAGCCAAGAACAATTTTGAATTTTGGTAGGTCTAGGCCTATATATTTTTATGTACCGGTACTAGGGCCTACAGATAGGCGCATGGGCATTTCCTCCACAGTATATTAGGCTAGAGTGGCGCATTAGGCCTTACAGTGTGGACGCGCCCTTAACTAAATAAATACTTGTATTGTTGTGAATTGTTTCAGCTAACTATCAACATGGCTAGTAGTAGTTCATCAGCTGAACCTCAGACAACTATTGCTCAGAAATCTTGGGAGTTGGCAAATAACGTGGAAACAATAGGCACTATTGATGAAGTTTACCGCTACAATCGCCAACAGCAACAAGACATCCTTGCTGCTAAACCATGGGAAAAAGAGTATGATTTGGTCCTTCTTTATAATATTAATATGGTGTAGGCCCTAGTACTAGGTAGGCCTTGGCCTAACTTGATGTTAATACTTGGAAATTTTTGTACCCAATGGCTAGAGGTACCTAGTGAAAAATGGTGATAACAAAATTTGCCATTTTTTTAAATATCCATTTTATTGCCTAAAATGTAATATTGTCGACGAATTACATCATTTAGAGATGGAAAAACCACATTTTGAAAACGCGAATTTCGCGAAATCTCGTGTATAGCGCGAAATAACAAACAAAATTGTATCTGGTCAAAACGCAAATTAACTCGCGAAATAACCCATTTTAGTAGGTACCGGTACTCGAAATGTGGCGGGATGGTGGAGGTGCCGGTCCAGACAGAACATTACGCTCGCAGCAGGCACTACATCGTTTAGTGACGTCACGGGCTCCACGGAATTAGACCGCCAAAATAACGGCGCGTATCACGGACTCCACGGCAATAGTCCACCAAAGTAATGGCGCACGTACAAATATTTATTTTTGTCTTGGGAATCGATTTTTGGGTCACAATGATCGATTGTAACTTATCTGAATCGATGTCATCCCTACTAAAAAGCTCCTTAAAACAAAACAATTATTTTTTTAGATACGTTTTGACCATTTAAATGAAATCGCGAAAAACGCGAAATTTGTTTTTTTTTAAACGAAATTTGGGTTTTTATATCACCATTTTTCATTACCTCTATCAATGGCAGTTGGTACCCTACTCTTGCAGTAGCCTACTAAAGTTACCTCCACAGGGTATTGTATTGTAGGCAGGAAGCGAGTTACGTGATTAAACGGTTGAGACCCATTAGCGTTGGGCTCAATGGGGAGTGGGAACCATGCCAAAGCCCCCTTAGTTATACTCAGTCACTTTGACAACTTCCAGTCTGGTAAGAAATTATTACCACAATCTTTCACTCTTATTCAACATTGATTTGAAATTCGACTTAAAACATGTAGGTACTAACTATTAAGCCAGCAAAAATCTGCATCTATAAAAAACATTTATGGCATTATTGCCTACGGTGGCTATCGCTTTGCCCCAGATCCCTTAATTCATAATTGTATAGTTAGTATCTCGTGCTCTGATTGTAGGGGCACGGTAACGAACTGCAGTAGCCTAAAGGTAGGCCTCCGCCTACATACAGCTGCCAGAGGGCTGTGCAAATTAGTAAAAATGCCTCCCCAGGTACCCGTCGTTCTTACGGTCGGGTACCCGAAGTGACAAAATTTTACGATTTTTTTACGATTAAAAAAAAGTAAAAAAATAACTTTTTGTGAAGTTAGTCAATTAGGCCTATTACTTTATATTGACAGGTCGTCACTTTTAACACACGTTCTCATGAATGTGAACATGTCAACGGTCTGGGGTGCCAGAGATGCTCGTTTCTAATGTTTAGCTATTAAAAACGCACTTTCAGAATAAACTGATATTGCCAGAATGCATAAGTATCTCCGCCAGTCACTTATTGCCCGATTACAATGAATAGTGGTGCGCGCGTAGCGTGTTGGTGATGTCACTCACTCAAGCTCGACACAGACGAAATTTGAGGGCTTATTAATGACTATAATCACTTACTGCCGCCGCTGCGCGCTGACAAGTGAAAGACTGACCGGCGGCGACGGCGTTAATTGAGCGGAATTTGAGACGAAAAACAGTCAAACAAGTACCCAACGACTCATTTCATTACCCGGGTTTTAGAGTCTACCCACTCAGTTATATAACTGATTTTCAGTGGGGGACTTTAAATCAAAGCGACCAAGCCAACCCTGTAGGCCCCGACGCAATCGACGAGTGAGCAATAACCAACCAAAGATCGATATTTTTAATATGAAATATAGCAATCAGTGGTATGGACAGTGCGAACACCCGCGGATCCACGCCAGAATCAACAAGGCCGATTCAGAACAACTCTGAATTTATTATGTGCTTCGTTGCTAGGACGGCTCCAAAGTCACCGTTTACAAACTCCTAAGACACGAAACTGATGGACTTAAGTCCAAATCAGAAGTTAAAAAACTTCTGACTTTAGCGGGAATCGAACCTGGACCTTCTGCATTGGAAGCAGATACGCTAACAACAAGACCAACGAGCCACTCTTAAACGAATAACATCTCATCTATTCCCGATATTCCTACCGCGACACTGACACTCCCACTCCCACTTACATTCACACTCTCACTCCCTCTCTCTCCCCCTCTTAACTCCAACTCTCACTCCTAGATGTTAGTGAGTTGTATTAAATTTCTGATTTTCCTTCTTCTAACTGAATATTATTATGTATTTACTTGGTTTTTGGCCGCGGAAAGTAGTTTCTGGACTTATTTAATCACTTTTAGTTTGCTTGAAACGGTCGTTTGATACTAGTCCAGTTGGTGCGGTCCAACTTTTCAACACTGTTTTTTTTCAAAGAAAATAATAAAAAAACAACTTCAAATGAGAAATAAATGAAGAACTCATTATTAACGATTTATTTTTACTAATCACTCTGAAAATATACCAATTATATAGAATAATGAACACAGATTGAACACAAACACTTGCTCATATCACTGTCATTTGGTCGCCATGTGCCATTTTCTATTTACGTCTTGATTTTACTTACTAGGCCTACCAACCTTTTTCACTAAAATACTCCACCTACAAAGCCTTTAACGTCGCTATTTTAAATATAAATGACTGCCACCACATAAGGACTTTCGTTTAAAATAGCGACGTTAAATGTTTTGAAGTTTTTTGTTTGTTACTATAACAGCAAAAACGTGATGATTCTATTTTGGATTTTTTTTAATTATGTTCTTGTAAGGTAATGTCGCATTCGGTAGTTTTTTAAAACCCCTAGTTGGACATTAGATTGTCTCCTTCAAGACACTCCTCCTTTTTCACCTTACTTCCCTTAATTGTTGGGCGCCATATTGACTAACAATAATGCTAAATCTAATTCACTAATTGGAGGAACCAATTAGTTCAGCCTGGTCTGGTCACTGGATTCCTAATTCTGCAATACAATTTCTATTATGACAAATGATGAATTGCAGACGATTTGTCTGACTTCGGAGGCGCCGACTGGATGTCTGGTCCCGTGTCTCGTTCAACTGCAGCTGGTACAGACCCTCCCAATACACTATTGGCCTAGTGACAGGATAACAGGTCATGCACAATCTACAGAGGTTGTGAAACGTGTAGTGGTTATAATTCCTGATATATTGTTACGGTTGATAAATGGTGATACAAATTATATACGCCCTACCTAGTCGGATCCTTCTATTACATATGATGTGGCTGAGCCCAAGTTTACAGTGGCCTGATGGACCTTGAATCTACTAAATTACTATTATTAATACTGTGGTGTTTGTACTCATCTGTCTCCTTTTTGTTGTGACGTTCGAAGATGATTGTTCGATGGGGACAGTATTTAAATCAGGGTTATCGATTTAAATAAATACACACACACTGGGTACGAAGTAATCCACGCTTGCGATCTTCTGATTCATTCGAACGGTGCCGTCAGTTTCATCTCGTGAGACGATCACTTCACTGGCGTCGATCGATACGTTCGATTCCCGCGTCGTCACTGCTTGCACCAGTCGTTTGATCAGGCTCGCTTATTATTTCAAATAATACTCCAATTCACAGTTCACCTTGCTTCGCTCCCTATTAGCTCAGTCTCAATTTCAAAAACTATTCCAATCCACAGTTCGCTTTACTACTCGACTTCGCTCACTATTAACTCGCTCCAAATTTCAAATAATATTCCAATCCACAGTTCGCTTTACTACTCGACTTCGCTCACTATTAACTCCACTCCAAATTTCAAATAATACTCCAATCCACAGTTCGCTTTACTGCTTCACTTCGCTCACTATCAACTCGCTCCAAATTTCAAATAATATCAATCCACTTTCAATTTCAAATAATACTCCAATTTACTCCACGCTCTACTACTTAACTTCGCTCACTTCTAAATCACTTTCAAACTCCTCGACCCCCGAGACTTAGGCCGTCCTAAGTACTACCGTCGTAACTTCATCGTGAAGTCGGGCAGGCACGTTGCCCTCCGCCGAGTAACTTCACTTCACACCGAGGCCGGACCACGTCACGAGCCTCCTCCGCGTCACTACCCCAAACCAACTGCCGTCCGTGTTCCTCCTGAGCACCTAGCTCCTCGTCGGTCAGCTGAGCTAACCCCGTGGAATCATGGGAATTCCCCGAAAAACTGTCTTTCGCCTCTACCCGGCTCGCGCTAAAACTCGCCCTAGCTGGCTTCGCTCTCCGCCATATACCCTTGTGGTTTCCTTTGTGGCCTTCATGCTCACAACGATCGGGATGTATGTAAGCCTTGGCTGCATCCTTACCCTTGGACTGTTCCTCGAAGCCAATTATAATCGTGTTCGCTAAAGCAGTCGACCGATTAATTCCGACTTTATGGGCGGCTCAGTGTGCATCGTCGCACATTGGTACATCGTCTGGTGTCGCCCTGCCAGTCATTGCTATTCATTCTGATAGCCCGAGGGATGTTTTCGCGACATTTTAGCCTCGAACTAGCCTCCTTCCCCAGGCTCAGACAATTTATTTAGCCTCCACTGCAGTCCCAGTTTAATATTTTGATCTCTTCGTTTCTCGATTCTCCAGTTTCTGTGTGATTTCACGTTCCCATTTACCACCTTTACTTGATTGCGATGCTTTGATTACCTCCTAATTACATTATTACTTGTTATACTAATTGTGGCTGATTTGCATTTTGGTAGGCAAATCAGTTATTGAATAAATTATAGCTATATTTGCATTTTTGACATGCAAATGAGCTATTCGGAAAATATTTTGTGGTTAAGGAAGGTCTAATGGAGACACGGAGAAGCCGTTCCATTACAGTTATTTGCTGTGAGCACAACATCTCAGCAGGTGGGCCTAGGCCGCGTCACTCTTCGCTACGTTTTTTCATGTTTTTTTTTAAACTGTCGGTAAAAGTGGGTTTCCGCGTGTTTATTTTTAATTTGCTAGTGATTTTGCATGGTTTTGAACAACAACAAAAAAAATTGGTGCAAAATAAGCCATTCCGTCATACTACCCTTGTTCCTCAACGGGCTTGTATGTGGGTACCCGTTCACAGCCCTAGTCACCTTCATGAACTAGGAACGAGCTGAAGCATGTAGGTGGCCTACCTACTTTATTAATAATTTATGTGTTGACCTTCACTTTTTTCATGCACACTCACACTGTAAGCCTAGGCCTTATTCGTAGAGATACGAGGAAATGGTTTTGTAAATAAGTTGGGAAAGGAAAAGGAGTCCCAAGAGCTTACTGAAAATAGTAGGTGGCTGCATGAGACGAGTAGACATAGGCTAATACAAACAACACACAAAAAAAGGAAATTGTATTATTTATTCAACTTTTTGTTTAAAAATTTAGATTTGTGGAAATTTGTGATGTGTGATGTACAAAATTAAAATAAATAATGTTTGGGTAGGCCTATCCATTGATAAAATTCTGTACCATTAGGTTACATTTTTAAAGTTATTAGTTACTCAGTGCCCATCTTGGCCCTAAATGTAGGCCTTAGACCTAGTTTACAAGTAGTAGCCAAGACCTTGAACCGCTAAAGAGGTGGGGATGGAATGTTTGGTGTATGAGGGGTGGCAACTTCTTTGTGCAGGTATAGGTGCTAGCTGGTTGGCATTTGTATTTGTTTATAGGCCTAAGCCAACATGTTGCTGCTTTTAATTTTTTGGCTAAACCCTGACATTTGGACAAATGCCATGTACGTCAAAAATAAATAAGGCCTATATAATTTTTGTTTAATTTAAGGTAATAATAAATATAGGCCTATCAAGCGGTGAGTTACTACAAGTTACTACCTACCTAGGGCGACCAGACGTTCTGATTTTCAGGTAACTTGTCACCTGTCCCGAGAGACACCACCCGAGACGGGTAATTGTCCCGGTTTTCCCTCGTAGGCCCTAGATACTTTTCTTTTGTCCAAAACGGTGTTGTTAAGTAGGGCGCTACTTGTAACATGTTACTTTTTTTGAGTAGTGAGGATGATAGTGCACTACTTTTGAAAATGTAGTAAAGTACAAGTACCGGTCGGCGGTAGCGAGTAGCAAGCTATTATAAACAGGTAGGCCTAACTGTATTGTAAAATTGACGCTACTCTAATTTTGCAGTAAGTAAAGTCTCTCTAATCCAAGCGGACCCATGTCTTAGTCATTTTAATTTTAAAACAGTCTTGCTATGTTTTAATTTGAGAACGTCGCCTACTAGAGTCGTCTTACATGTCTCGGACTATAGCGGCGTGGTTGACTTCCAGCTGGAGTGTGTAGGAGCGGGCAGGGCATGGGGCGTGTGGTAGCAGACCGCCTAGTCTCGAGTGACGGACAAACTAGCAGTGAAAACTAGGGGTGTGCGAGTACGCGAAATTTTGAGTCGAGTCAGGTATTTGGGATTCGACTCGAACTCGAGTATCAAAAAAAATAAAAAAATAATGATTTTGGTGGAGGTTGCCGAGTCGCGGCCCCGCGGGCGAGTGAAAAAACGTAAAACTTGTTATTTTTGGCACTACCTTACCAACTCTGATTAGCCATAATAGTAACCTCAAGTCTTCTGATACAAATTTGTATTCTTCTTTGAATTTTTGACCTTTTTTGGCACAAATAATAAAAATGTCTCTATAGGTAATGTTTAATGTTTGTATCAACATTTGCGGAAGGTACTGTGTACGCCTACTTAAGACTCGGACTCAGACTCGAATTGGACTCGATCTCAAGAAATTTTTAGGACTCGGACTCGACTCGAATTCAAAAATCAGGACTCGCACATCCCTAGTGAAAACGTAATATTGTTTGGGTGTGCGTAAAAATTGTGATGAATAAACATAAGTCTGCATCATTTGGAAATAGATTAGAAGTGAAATGAGGCTTTTAAAGTATTTAAATGGTGATCGCGGTGACATTCTGCGCCGACAGACGAGTGAGAGTGCAGTGCTTGCTTGTAAAATTTGATGCTTGGCTTCTGCCAGTGTTGTTAAGTAGCGCGCTACTTGTAACATGTTACTTTTTTGAGTAGGGAGGACGGTAGTGCGATACTTTTGAAAATGTAGTAGAGTAGTGAGTAGCAAGCTACTACGTATTAAATGGTAACTGTAGCGTAAAATCGACACTACTCTTCTCATTTTGCAATAGGCCATAATGCAATTTAACCATTACCTTTGCAAAAATCAATCATAATTAGGCGGAGGCCTATTATGCAGGCCTACTCGCAAATTCTTTTCCCATACTTCTCGCTTGCCAGCTGGAGTTCGATCGAACGCGCACCTTGTTCGCGCATCTTTGGATCTGGCATTTACGAGATGTATTTCCTCATCCGCACGGGCGGCGGGCACTATTCACTGAAGAACAACAGACAGATAGAAGGATGATACAAATGCGCGTGCGCGGCTGCTAAAAACGCATCTTTCGTAGCAAAAGTTCATTTGTTAACTGTTGTTGTTTGATGTTTGTACTTAGTAGACGGAGAAAACATATAAGATAGGCTGCTAGGCTTGCCCCGCGAATACAGGCGCATTCTTTATTTCACCTTGAGAGTCGTGCGTTGAGTCACTTAGGCCTACATTGTGCAGAATGTTATCATGAACACTGGAGCCTCTGATATGCATTCTTTTCTCATCACACCGGAACATACGTCATTAGGAAACAATGTTGCAGGCCAAGCATCTGATTGTTAGGTCATTCTTTCAAACCTCCTACATTGGCCAGTGGCAGTTTGACAGTTTATTCTCTTAAGCATAAGTTGCATATTGTAATTGCTTTATTGCAACAGGCCAGGGCCTATGCCCTAATAAACATGGAACCAAATTTTACTCTAGGCCTAGTTTGTGTCAAAAAAACACAAAAGTAGCTGTAAAGTAGCGTCACTACTATTTTAAAGTAGCTGCACAAGTAGCAAGCTACTTAAGAATGAAAGTAGCTTAAAAAGTAGCTAAGCTACTTTCCAAGGTCAAGTAGCTGTAGCAGTACTACTTTTAAAAAGTAGCTTTAACAATATGCCAAAACTCCCATTTCAATTTTTTCCCCAGTATTTTGTGTCTTCCTTGCCCAGATCGCTCTAAAAGCTATCTTGAGGACAAAAATGCACATCGCCCCAGACCCCTTATAGACTATAAGGGCTATAAGTTATAGAGTCCATGCAAGTCCATGGGTAGTGGAAATCTCAAGGTGTTTTGTTTGTTTTTATTATTATTATTATTATTATTATTATTATTATTATTATTATTATGGTCACCCTAGCTACCGTAAATTGTCCACTAAGGAGTAGTATAATCGTGTAAGACATCTTTAAAAAATTTTGTTTGTTTATACAGACATTGTTGTGCCTCTTCTTAGGCCTATGTCAGTGATAATAAGAATTTGCTGTCAGTAAATATCAGGAGAGAAATCTCCATGTGTGGGGTGCTTTAGATCTAGACCTTAACGAGCTACATTTTTAAATATCTCGATTGCATTAGCCTACAATCCCTACATAGATGCCTAAACATGTTCCAAGTGGTTGCATTGTCTACTAACAACTGAACATTAAACCTACATATTTCTATGTAGGGCTACCAATCTTTTTTTATTTTATTTTTATTTTATTTTTTATCATAGCCTTCTACAGTCACTCATATGCATGTCTTTAGGACATGCAAATATTTGAAGTTGTCACTTATGTCTGTGCTAGTGAAGCTCTACATAGCACTTTACATCACGTACACTAAACAAAATAAATAAGTCATATGTATGCCTTTATATAGCATACTAGTACTGCTGGTAAAATACATGATAAAAACATATTTGCACTGAGTATACATACAAACGTACGACGACGACAACGAAACACATTTGGTATTTTAGTCATTAAGTAAATATCCTCCAGTATTGTACAGACCCAAAAAATGAGACATACACACCTTCACATTATTCTATACAATCTTAAAAGTTGTTAAACATACCATGTACCAAAGTACTAATCCTAGACAGTATAACAAGCATAGGCCTATGCCAACAAAAAAGTCTTAACTCTAGATTTGAATAGTGTTCTGGAGCTTACATCAATGATATCCCTTAGCTATTTTGGCAACCTGTTGAAAACTTTAATACCCATATCGACTGGGTCTATATTGGTGTAAGATAGGATCCAACAGCTTCCCTTCGAAAAGTGATGGTGGCTTCCTTTCTCTCTTGAGTGAACAAGACCTCGTGTCGAAACATCTCGTATTTTTCTGTGTTTTGTATATATTTATGTTACTATTCTTCAAGAAACTCAACAGCCACCATCACTTTTCGAAGGGAAGCTGTTGGATCCTATCTTACACCAATATACTCCAGCCGATTGGCATTCTTTCTACATAACATATCGACTGGGTCTAGTTACTAATCCTATTTTTTTTTTGCAGTCCTCATTTCTTCAAAGACATCAAGATTTCCGCTCTAGCTCTCCTCAAGATGGTGATGCATGCCCGATCAGGTGGGACGCTGGAAGTCATGGGGCTGTTGCTGGGGAAGGTGGATGCCAACACAATGTTGGTGATGGATTCATTCGCCTTGCCTGTTGAAGGGACAGAAACTAGAGTCAACGCTCAAGCACAAGCTTATGAATATATGACAGCATATATTGAATCTGCAAAACAGGTGAGTTAAAATAAATGCATCAATATCAGTTGACCTAGTTCTAACTGCTAAGTTGTAGGCCTAGAGAGAATTTACCCACTAGGCCCTACCCATTTTAAGAAGTCTGTTACAAATTCATGTTTCCACGACCAATAGCAGGGCTACTTATATACATATAGTGGGGCCTACCAAATTGGTGACAACTCCGTGGGTGCCGGAGGGCCAAAGCACCCATGAAGAGGATTTGTGGTCGGGTGCACCGTGCTCCGCTCTCACAAAAACAATTGGGGAAATGTCCCCCAAAACCTTCAGTTTTCATAATATAGGCCCTAGTAGTCCAGAAGCTGTCACTGCCATTTTTTTTCTGCTAAACATTTTGAGTAGGCCTACAGGCGAGCAGACCTGGGTAAGTTACTTTTGAAAAGTAATGAAATTACATTAATCATTACTTCAGCCAAAATGTAACTAAATTACTATTTAGTTACTTCTCCAAGAAAGTAATGAAATTACGTTACTTTTTATGAAAAAAAGTAGTGAAATTACTTTCAAAAATTACTTTTTAATTTAAAATGTATCTGACGTGCGGACGAGTATGACGCAAGTGCTTTGTGTGCTGATGCCGGGTCTCAGACAGGGTGTTATCCACGCCCACACTTTAAAACCAGCGGAGGCCTATCACAGGCCTTGTTCAAGCGGGCGATACGTAAAAAGGCAGCAGGCGCACTGGCCCAGTGACTGATTTTGATACACAAAGGCGCGGGCAAAAGTAACGCGTTACTTACGCCAAATTACAATGATAAAAGTAGTGAAATTACTCTTCCGTTACTTTGAGAAAATTGTAATTAAATTACTGACTCGTTACTGAAAAAAGTAATTTCGTTACAGTAACCCGTTACTTCCGTTACGTTACTACCCAGGTCTGCAGGCGAGCCACATATCAAAAGTTTTGTCTTGAACTGCTGAAAAAGTTCTGCCCAGTGTCCATTTTGACAGCCGCGACCGGAAGTCGATTGTGGTTGTTGTAGTTGTAGATGTCATTTACAGATTTATACACCTTTTTGATGGTATATTCTTCATACGCTATAAATTAAAAACTTGCAATTCTTTTTTATTTTGTCTTAGTAAGTGTACTTTATGAGATTTTACAAAGTAAAACCAAAATTTATTCGTATTTACGTAGTACGAAAATGGTCAGTGTAGTAACCATCAATAGGTGTTGACGATAAGTTATTTCTGGTAGTTTTTTACGAATAATTGAGGAATAGTTATCACGACAAAAAAAGGTTTCAAATAAAACATGTTTCTTATTTCAATACCTGTGTTAAACATCCAAACATTTTTAACAACGGCATCGAATGGCCGAGATATAGTAGTATGAATGTTAGCTTCTGTATGTTGATCCGATACATTACTAACTTATTTTCTTAGAGTATTCAGGGGAATAAGCAGAAAAATTAGGCAATAAGTGATACTGTACAGGCAACAAACTTTCCAGTTTGATAGGTATGAGTGTAAAGTGCTGCACACAATTGGCATAGCATTAGTGTAGCGCAACACAAGGAAAAATGCGTGCACAATTGTCATGACAGAAGCATGGCGTAAAGAAACTACAAGGCTGTGCAAAGTTTTAGAAGGCTCGTGATCAGATGACTGCACATCAACTTTGCGTTTGTCATTTCGTCTTTGAAACCATTTGCAGTAGCCTATTACTATTATCATAGAGATGCGGATATAGCCTAACATACATAATTAGTAGAGATGTGCAAAAATGGTGACAACAAAATTTGCGAATTTTTTTAAAGTTGCAATAATCCCTTCAAATTCAGTTTGCACATGAATCTCATGAATTGTGATTGAATGGTACCAATTTCCAATTCGCGAGTTTTCGCGAAATTTTAGTTGACACCGCAAACCAGTGGCGAAATTAGCAATTATGTCCTTAAATGCAAATTAGGTCACGAAATTTAAAAAAATAACAAAATTTCAAAGTTTAGGTGGAGGTGCCGGGTAGACGAAATTAATTCTGTTAAAAACTCTTGGAAACTTTGAAAACTGAAGGCTAAAATTGTAACCAATTCTGAACTTCACTCTCATGAGCTTGTTTTTTCTTTCAAATCATTAAAAATTTAAAATCAATCAAATTATCCTTAAACTTTGATTTTTTTAAGTTGTGCATGAGAAATTGTGTTTTTTTGGTAAATCGCGATAAATCGCGAATTTTTTATTTTTAAGGCGCGAATTTTCAAACTTTAAAAACCATTTTTTGCACATCTCTAATAATTAGCATTATATTGGAGAAGGGTTGACAGGTTGGGGGAAAACAAAGAAAACACAAATCCCAGCCTTGAAGGGCTGGGGGCGACAAGACTTTTCACCGCTGATGACAACTGCAGCTAATTTAAAGTTTTGTTCTTACATACATAAAATACATACATACATACATACATACATACATACATTACATACATACCATAATTAGCAGCTCGTCCGCTAGCCCCTAGACGTCGACTCAACTTCATACTCGTAATGACGTCGTCTTCTGTGAGTTCGTCCTGATAGACACTGACACAAACTCAATAGTTATGAATTTGTTTTAACTGAAAATGGGTGTTTGTGTAAAGTCTTTTTTGTTTCTGGTTCCTATTTGGTAAATCATAACGAACGCAGCGTAGAAATATAAAATATAACCATCTCTTTGCTGCGCTTCCGCCCTAGCTATGCTTACTGAAATTGGGTGTTCAAGCGCCTTTTCCTTTCTTATTTAATTTCACCGCTTTGGTTCTTGGGCTTTTTTATGCCAATTGTGAATTTGGGGAAATAATTTTTTTTGGGGCCATTTTGTAAAAATTAATTTTGATTTTGAATTTTTTTTTAAATTTGGATTATTTGTTTTTCCCCAAGCGAAACCTTTTTTTCCAATTTGTAAAGTTGAGCCCCTTTTCCCTTTTCCGCAAAAAAAAAGGTTGGACTTTTTGTTGAATAGACATCCAGAAAAATGTCTTTTTTTTAAAGCGGTTGAAGTTTATTTTTAAGTACTTTTTTAAAACTCATTGAGTCATGTTCGGACAGGTCCAAACTTTGTAACGGCTTGAGCCAAACTGATGAAGTTCATTGTTCAATATCACGGAAATGTTCAAAAAATAAATGAAGTCTCTACATAGTTTTCGATTTTCACTGCCCTTTCCCGTGAAGATTGCAGTCTCATTGACTTTACAGAAAAGGCTGCCGATATGTCAATAATGACCATATTTTTTTAGATCAAAAAACCTCCAAGGTCACGGGGCATAAAGATCGTCCCCATGTTATTTCTTATGGAGATTTTTGCCGATGGGTTTCTAGCTCGAAAAATACCAAAGTTCGACATTTTTTTCCGGTTCAGGTGGACCCAAAAAATTTTCTTTTAATTTCTAATTCATGAACAGTTAGCATGAATGAAAAAAATTTTTGAGTTTAGCGGGTGAATGATACCCCTTTAAAAATTTAACCAACGTAGTATGTAAAAAAAAGACACTGTTGGTATTTGCTGACTCTTCTTTTAATTAGACAAAATGTAAATTACTTCACAATAAAATATTAGTTGACTGCGTAGCCACCAGGGACAACACCTGTTGGAAATGAAGACAAAAGATGAGATGGCAGTGGCCATTTCATTATATTAAAGGGGGCATTGTGTGCTTGTTGTATTTTTTGTTTTTTTAAAAAGGCCATAGTAACGAGCAACTTGATCACACTGAATTGTAAACTTTTCCTTTAAATAAAGTAAATTCAGTTAATATTCATCTTAAACCTTGTCACAGATCATTTTAGTTATAGAGCTTTAACGGTAGTTTATTGTTTCGTAACAACACCATTGCACCCAAAAATGGCACTAAGGCCAAAAAACCCAAATGAAAATTTGGCTAACCCTTCTGCCGCCAAAGACGTGTTACTAAATTGCCAGTTGATAAGAAAAATTCACTCATTTATAACTGGCAGCTGCCCACTGACAGGATCAGAACGACAAAGTTTACCCCTAGTGACCACCTGGGCCTCTATTCAGTAACTTCACGGGTTCAACTCGGCACGGAACCGACTCGGGAGTAACAGTAATCGTTCCGGTTGTTGTTGGTCGAGGTCGAAAGGTATGATTTACATGGCAGTGGACGGTCAAATGTGAACACATAATTTGCAGTCAGTTGTCCAAATATTTGAAAGACTAGATGTGCGTATTATTTAGGAGAAATTGGTTTTAAATGGTATAACTATAAAAAGTCTATAATTTCATTAAAAAGGGAACGCACGGGACTTTTAGGGGTAGGCCTTTACTAAAGGTAGGTTTTCTTTGAGCATGCTATTGTTATTTGTTTGAGAAAGTTAATAATCTGGTTGTGTTTACGTGTAGGCCAAGGCTTATCATCTACCATTTTTACTAATCAAACATAAAAATATAACCAAGTCGGACTCGGTTGTCACATATTTTATCGAAAACGATATCGACCTCAACCGGGTCGATCACTAACAGCCGAGTCGATTACGGTAGAAAACGCCGAGTCCAACTCCGTCAGAGTTATAGAATGGGGGTCCTGTACTGAACCAGCCCCTGGCCTTGGGTCTTTGATCTATTTACTTAATTAGATAAACAAAATTTGATTTATGTTATGGCGATTATTACAACTCGGACACTATGTTAATGTGTCTACAGCGTCATATTGAAGTCCATTCTTGCTACAGGTTGGGCGTTTGGAGAATGCAATTGGTTGGTATCACAGCCATCCTGGCTACGGATGCGGGCTGTCTGGAATTGACGTATCAACACAAAGCTAAACAAAACTTCCAAGAGCCATTTGTTGCTATTGTCATGTCCGGTAAGAAAAATATCTGCGGGCAAGGTTTGCCTTGGAGCTTTTAGAACCTACCCTAAAGGCTACAAACCGGCAAATGAAACAGTCGGAATATCAAACGATCCCTCTAAATAAAATTGAAGATTTTGGTGTTCACTGCAAACAGTATTACTCGTTGATGTCACCTATTTCAAGTCTGTTCTGGATCGTCGCCTTCTAGATTCTTTGTGGAACAAGTACTGGGGCAATACTTTAAGTTCATCCAGTCTCCTAACAAATGCCGACTACACTACTGGACAGATATTTGATCTTTCTGATAAGCTGGAACAATCTGAAGCAGCTTTGGGGCGTGGGAATTTATGCTGGGAGCTGCGGACCCTCACGAGAAAAAGAACCGAGGACAAATTGCTCAAAGCTACCCAAAAACAGTTCTAAAACAACTATCGAGATCATTTATGGTCTAATGGGCCCCGATGATCAAAGACCGTCTTTTTAACCAAATCAAACCTAAATAAACTTTTAAGTGCGTGTAGCCCATATATCGTGGAAGTTTTTTTTTAATGTGGCTGGACCTATAGGCCTATGTAAATAAGAAGGAATTTTACTTGATATATAGGCTATAGCAAATGATTGCTTACTATTAGGTGCTCAAATTCCAAACCATGCAAGTGTGTACCTACCTACATGTCCTGTCTCATTTTAGCCTCTTGTCTTTGATGACTATTGATTTGTCACATTTTTAAAATAAATTCAATGTCATACCTGGGCCTACTATATTCAACTTTCTTGGATAATTAATATACATAATACCTACCAATAATTTTGTCATCTCATGTTCGTAATAGGTACTAAATGTTTAATTTGAAACATTTTATTGTACTCCATTGTTGCTCTGTGCAAACATTATGTTATTACTATGTATCAGAAAGAGAATGCCAGTCTAATTTTGTAACAGCTTGTACATGAACATGATAAAATAAATTAAAATCTCATAAAAAGTTTTCAACATTTTTAAATATGGATGCAGGTTTCTACCTTAACAGTACGTACATATTTGCTGTAGATAGACCTCTGGTTTCACAGCATCAGGGTATGTGTCCTCCCACCTTGTATGCCTCGTGCTCTATTTAGGTCAACACGCATGGAAGGCCACTGTGTCCACACACTGTGCCACAGTTTACTCTAAATATTTCATTTTTTTTTTTTTAATGTCTAGTTTTAGTTTTATGTAGCCTGCTATTATGAATCACTTTAGTGTGGTGAGAAATAAATAAGAGAAAAATTCTCATACAGTATTGACTTTAATTTGTTTAAATTTTTTAACTACATAATATAATAGTAATTTACACAATATGGTGGCCCGTATAACTTCGGTTGGGTATGTTAATCGTGAAGGACAAGTGACGGACGCGTTTTTGTGTTAAATTATTAAAAGTAGAAAGGACAATTAACGGAGACGTTTATGTGTAAACTGACATAATAAACAATAGCCCAATAACATAAGATTTTTATCAACTCTTGGCATAATGTGTACCTGCCTCCCCTTTTGCAAAACTGAAGGCCAATTCTCATGGTGTACGAAAACAACTCATAGGAAATACAATTGTACGTAATTTGTTTTGATTTATTGCTTACAATCAGTATATATCGGTGGATCACATTAACTTGTAAAAAGCCAGTTTTCCCCATGGTAAGGGCTTAAATGGGTTTTAGCTGTGATTTGCCAGAGAAAGGAATTTTCAACACACACACCCCACACCTAGTAGAGAGGGCAATTATACCCAAAAAGCCTTCTAGAAGTCAATCGTACAACCTTTTTGGGGTAGAAGCTGCCACCAGGTTTTTTATCTTAAGGCAATACTCTTCATCTACCTATCAATGTTGGCAAAGTCTACTTTGAGTAGAAGTACCAAAAGGGTACCAAAAACCCAAATCTGGTACCACTTATTAAAATATTAAATTGCTCGTAAATAAACATGCAAAAATTTTTGAAAAAAATTCACAAATCGTAATCGATAAAAGGGTTTTAATAAGTGTTACCTATTTTTGGGCCCTACGTGTAGTTCTAGGGCTTTAGTGCCACTTTTATCTCAATTTTTGTTGCGAAATTTTTTGTACCCAAATTTGTACATCAATATATCTCCTGATGGAAAGATTTGGGATAGTAATATTTTACAAAAATCTGTCTATGTCTATGTAAAAACACGCTTCCCAAAATCGGCCCAGTTTCAACATACCAATCGAGGGTTTTTAATTGTTTACTGAGACAATGCGCAACTAGATTTCTGTCGCGCTAATCCCTGCGGGTGCCGCCAGCATAAACCCGCGACGCTGATTGGCTCTCGGCCTTGGTCGCCTACCCTCCCTCCGCGGTCCACTCTACTCAGTTGTAAACGTAAATAATCATTGCCATTAGCAGTGTTTTTTTTTATGGAAGGTTCATTGCTGACAGTAGATCTTTTTAAAAAAACTAGCTATAGTTATGTGATATACCTGCACTACGTCTACGTGATTTGAAGGTATGTTATCACTTACATCTTAGTCCCATAATACTGTAAGCCCTACGCTCATTGCTGTGTTAAAAACATGGAACAAACTCTCATTTTTCATAGTAAGGCTTAATATAAGCAGTGCCGGAGTAGTGTGTTTTTGTTTGGACATCAAATGCTCAGCTAGGGCCGCTAGTAGACAAGAGTGGCATATTACGCTTCAAGGTTTTTTTCCAAAAATTAAAAGAAAATTGTGGGAAGCCTGCCCAGGGTGCAATTCATGCCCCTCTTCTGGTGTCTAAAAAGGTATGTTGTGGATAGGACAATTGTGAAGGGATGTCCGAGGGCTGCTTAAGAGGACTTAATCCCTTGCATTCGCATTAACGACTGAGGAAAATCTCGGAAAAAACCATCAGTCGGTTTTGCGGTCTCGACGGGATTTGAAACCGGGACCTCGCGAATTTGAGTCGCGCGCTTAACCGCTGGAACCAACACTGTTGGTGCATTGTAACAATCAACATCGAACAGAAATTGGTGTTCTTTCCAGGCCCCCAGAGTTTCTTACACGTAACGTCGTATCGAAAACACTAAACAAAGTCCATAAAGTCAGCCTCTTTCAACATTTTCCAGGGCGTGTTCTTTGATAATTGATAATGCATGTAATTTGAGATTTATGAGTAGCCCTTTTCATTTAGCCTAATCAGTAGATGTTCAATTTAAAACAATAATTTGTTAATTACTTTACAACATTATAGATAGTCAATTTTTCTTTTAGGCGGGTTTTGAGCTTGTGTTATGATTGCATAGTTGTTTTTCTGACAGTTACGTTCTTGAGCCCTGTCTTATCTCTCAGTCGTCGAAAAGTGGCGATTTACAGACACCTTCAGAAAAAGAAAAAGAGATATTTGTAAATGCTTTAAAAAAACAGAAAAAAAATCAACTATGCGAAATACCTTATCGCGTTTTGCTCGCATAAATAATGCAATATCTAAAGGGTTTCAAAAATAAATTGGCATATATCGTATTACTCCAACAAGTACTGCACCCATTTGCATATTAAGAGATGTCACTACCAAACTATGATATGGAACACTATCAAAAAACCTGAGGTACTTTTACTGCTGAGGTTTATTTTGTTATTACATTATAAGTTATTTTTAACAACAATTTTGTGCTATATATAATATTCCCTTTTTTTCCCCCAATAGGAACACCAAAAATTTTAACCCACGCAAATTTTTGTAGAACATTACTGGTGCGATATCACTCCTATTCTAATGACCACGTATGCTATTTCCAGTTGGATGTGCTGAAGTTATTTCTTGTAGCTACAAAATTGGTTTCTCAACTAATAGGTATGGGTGTAAAAAAAACAGGGATGCCATGCACTGATGCATGCAAGTGTTTTAAAAATAGAACGAGGGGTGTTCCCAATATCAATGCAGGCATGATAAGAATTTGGATCTTTTACTAAACATTTACATGCTTACATGCAACCGACACTGATCGAAATAGGGTAAAAAAAAGTAAATTCTACAATAAATGTAAAATAAAATATTTAAATATAATTCCCAAAACTACCCATATAAAAGGTTCGTGAAAATTTAAAAGAATCGCACCAAGAGTTTTATTGAGTTTTTAAAATTACACTATAAATACAATACTATTCTTCAATATTATTTAAAATGTAGTCACATAAACTAAATAAATGTAATTCTTATACTGTGGGAACCTAATTGATGCAACTCTTTTTCCCGAAATGGACGATTCAGATTGATCGGCGCACGTAATGTGTTGGGTTAAAATGGTTTGTTTGTCTACAACTCACTTCTTGGTATCTCACATGAATTAGTTTTCACGCATTCAACTATAATAAAACAGAATGACACAGAACTTCATGCAGGTATAATGCACAAAATGCGAATAATTCTATATTTCAAAAAAAGTTAAAATTTTAACCAACACCTAAGACAAGGTGTTAATACTCTTAGCGTGAAAACTGTCAGGGTATGTCAGGGGGCTGGTTTTAGATCTTAATTCTTGATGAGATGAGAGATATCATTATTATTTACTTGATATTTTAAAAACATTTTTTTTAAATAATTGTAGATAGTAAAACAAACAAAAGAGGATTTCTCGATTTCCAAAAGTTGAAGTTTTGAAGGTGAAGGAGACATTTTTTGGTTCGCCAAAAATTGTTTTTGAAATTTAGCATGATCGAATTAGTTAAAACAGCATATTAATTGCTTCTACGATAGAAAAACAAAATTTAAAAAAATGATTTCTTAATTTCCAACATTTTGAGTTTTGAACGGAAGGAGCCATTTTTGGTTTTGCCAACATTTGTTTGTTGAATTCAGCATGGTCAAATTAGTTAAAAACAGCATATTAATTGCTTCTACGATTGTACAACCAAAATTTAAAAAATTGTTTCTCGATTCCAAAATTTTGTGTTTTGAAGGTGAAGGAGCCATTTTTGGTTTTTTCCAACATTGGTTTTTGAATTCAGCATGATCAAATTAGTTTAAACAAAAGCATATTTTATTGTTTCTACGACAGTAAAACAAAACTTAAAAAAATGATTTCTTGATATCCCCCCCCAAAATTTTTAGTTTTTTGGGGGTGAAGGAGCCATTTTTTTGGTTTTGCCAACATTGTTTTTTGAATTCAGCTGGTCGAATTAGTTTAAAAAGCATTTTTAATTGCTTCTACTCATTAACAGCATAGACTTCGAATTTTGCGGGCAGAATTCCCTGGTCTATAGAGCTACAACTCTAGGATTAAAGAACAGTTCAGAGGTTGACCTTTTCTCTAATCCAAGTAGTTAATGCGTGCAATAGGCGTTACCGATAGCGATAGACAATATGCACAACTTCATTGCTAGCCCATGTACACTATCAATAACATAAAATATGCATAGTGGTGGATCTACTGACGTGTTTGGGGTCAATCATTGGTCAACTATCAATAGCTACTTTGAAGAGACCTGATTAAAATTTGTTAACTTTTATTGCGGAGAAGTTCCAATAGTTGAATACATTTTCAATGTTGCGCAACCTTTGTTGACCATGTATCGGAAAGCCGGTATGCATGTTACCAGCTCCTTAAAAACATTGTTGAGCAACTTTGTCCATTGTCTATTGCACACTTAGCCATTAGGCCTCTCTCACTAGTAACTCCCTAGGCCTATGTAACTCTACTAGATAAATTGTGGTAAAAATTAAGGGTAATAATCTCTTCAGTTGCTGACTACATACGTGAGCGGTTGATGTCTATTTAGTATTCACAAGTGATGGCCCTAGTGAGCCAAAAATATGAGCTATGAAAAGAAGAAGGTGATGTCTAGATTGCGTTTGTTCCAGCGGACAGAAGTGCTGATCCCAGGTATACTAGGCTAGTTCGTTTTTGCTTCATGCCAAAAGCTCATGATGCAAGTTTGGGAATTTTGCTCGAGATAATTAGCTAAAGTAGGCATAGAACTCATCACCCCCCTCAACCTGATAAAGTCAGTTGAAAAAATATATATGTGTGCAGTAATACATTTTAATTTTTAATTATTTCTATGTAGTCTATCCACTCAAGTCACATAACTAATTTGCTATGGGCAGCTTTAATCTAAAGTGGACTTAGCCAACCCTGTCCACAAACTTCATTTACATAATATTAGTTTTACCATGGCTTTACTTTACTGTATATATATATATAAATGTATTGCTTTGTCGATAGGTTCACTGCAGTGTGTTATGCACAAAAAGCAGATAGGTATTGCTTTCATCATTAATTAGAATCTTTGGATGAAAATCTTGCAAATCTTATGTTGTTTGCACCACCGGTTCAAAAATGTTCAGGTGTGATAGCAGTGTATGGTCCATGATAAAAGGATGATGTAACATTTTACAGTAACAAAATTAGGACACTCTAGTCCAGGAGTCGGCATCCTGCGGATCCTGAGTGGGTCTAGCCTGGCTCTATAGTTTTGTTGAGAAAAGTAAATCCAAAGTCATCTTAAGTCAACCTGTGCAGCTGTCAACATGAGCGACATAAAGAAATGTGAAATATCCAATGAAAATCGTTCAACAGTGATTGGACTGACAAATTTGGTGTTATTGATTTTATAATGTAGTGGTTTTCCACTTTGTGTAATATGTGAAGTTTACTTCCAATATAAAAGTAACATTGAGTGACATTTTTTGAAGAATTGTAGAACAGTTTTCCCATTAAATATACTGTGCAGGTTCTGCCTGTTTGTACGTACACATGTTATAAAGCATTAATTGTATTAACATTAACCAGATATAAAGTTTAAACTATCCACATACAGACCACATTTTCAAATAATTGCAACAAAAATTCAACCACAAAATTATCATTGCTTGACAGCTGCTCACTACACATAAAAATGTAACTTACATTATATAATGTAATTATTTTTCAATTATCCTACTATAGCTCCCACTAGCAATAACTTTCAAATTTTCTATAAAATTGTCTCCTAAGACAAAAAAGGTTACCGACCCCTGATCTAGTCACTTGTATTTCTTTTCACTAGATTTACGTAACTTTAACCAAGCAAAAAATTTAACGTTGCTGCAATTTTATTTTGTTCGCCAGTTGAACACAGATTTTTGCACTGCACTGTACACTCTGTTTTATTAAACTCCTTAGTTCTTGCAATCATAATAATCTTCATGAAGGTGGTTTATAGCCACTGATAAAATCTAATGTTGGACACAAATCTCCTTTGTGCTCTAAAAGTCTTCTGCACTCACCTTTGATAATGTTATACTACACAAAATGCTATTTTATTTTACTATTTATAAATTCTAGTTTAACCATTGTTTATTAAGCATAATACCGACCTAGGCCTACATTATTATTATTTATTTATTTGAGTATTTTTGCTCATTAGTTCTGTGAGGATTTAGTAAATTTCTTACTGGGGCATTATCATATTTCGTTTTTTGTATCATTTTGATATTGAAGCAATATAAACTCATTAAAACATCTGTCTTGAAAATGTGCATGATCTCATAACAAGCAAAAATAGACTGCAGCCCTTTTCTGGTAATGGATAGAATCTTTTATTAATAGTTTAGTTAGAACACCTAACAATTCATGTATCTCTGTAGGTGACAACCTTGGTAAACGGATTTGAGGTTGTTTGGCATGACTTTGCGTGACTTGTCGAAGTTGAATCCGAGAGGAGCTGAAACCAAATCCATACTTTACTGCCTGGTGTCATCCCTAACAATTAGCCTATTTTAAGTATATTATAATACCCTAATCTATTCATTCTTCCACTGCTTAGTTCCAGAGACGTAAGTCAAATAACGCGATTTCAAACAACTGACTACATTAAGTCATCGTAACATTTTTTTAGTGAAATTACTTAAATTTGCCATGTATCCTCCTGTGGTCGGTTTTGCATGCTCCGACGAAGTTTAAATATGTTTAGTGTCACCTATACAAAAAATTGTAATTGGATAGAACAATAATGATTTAATAGTGCTTCTTTACCTGTCTCCTCGACTATGACGACCATGACTTGAGAAAAGAAACTCCCTCGATCTCTTGTCAATGGCTGGAGATGTCCAGCAAATGTGACTCGACCTATACTTTAGTTGTACTACGTGCCAAAACCCTTTTTAACCCTGGCTTTGCCACTGATATGCGTCTTGAACTTGGTATATAAAATAGACTTTTTATAGGATTTTGTATTTTTCATCTCTTATTTTGTCTTGTTTTTCCCAGAGAGGGGGTTCTGTCATGTCGTATTCACGTTTTTGGGGGGC
>JAMZAV010007061.1:0-43676 GCA_024449915.1 Sweltsa coloradensis | reverse complement strand
GAATAATGTGAAACTTAAAATTAAATATGAGCCGGTGTCTGTACATTGTTTGCCATTTAAAGATGTAAACTTACGCTCTTATCTCAATTTAGTGGAATTGTCCACTGTAATGACATCAAACTTTTTCAAAATTATATCTGGTAAAGATAGTTTTTTCAATGGATTACCTATTTTTTTATTTTTTTTCCGTGCATTTAAAAATAAATACTTTTTTTCTCATCCGGGGGGGGGGAATAGACAAAAAGTGTCTTTATTAGAGAAAACTGAAAATACACATCTGCAAAAACACCCAAAACGAGAAATTTTGGTTTGTCCCTGAAATTTGGTATATCTCTATGTTTGCAGGTATTTGAGGTACACAAAATTCAAATATGCAAAAAAAAATACAGAAAGAATCTAGTTTTAAGAATGCACTTGATACTTATAATATTTACCTAAAATGAAGCTTACATAAAATCCAAAATTTTCCAAATTCTTAAAAAACACGAAAAAAAATATATTGATAAAACACTAAAAATCTTAGAAACAATTAGCTATTTTGAATTTTATGCTTAAAAAAACTTAATTTGGCCAATTTAATTCTCCTGAATAGGAATTCCACATATTATCAATTTTTGGAATGATGCATATACAATACCTACTAATATATATCAATCAAAATACAAAAAAGAATAAATAATAGAAATTATATATTTTATATTGTTGCATGAGCATAAGTTTACATATCATGTAGACACTGGCTCCACATATTTATATCACATCTCGGACTCATATCTTTGAAAGTTAAAACAATTATCTAACCCCAATAATTCTTCTAAAATAATCTATATAATTTATATTCTAACTATTTCCCAGATTTTGTTCGATAGTTTATTTAGCTCTCATAAAACAATCAAAGACGAATCACTTTCTGCATTTTACTAATATCACTTAGAATCGGGGTTGCCCACGTAATGGCCCGCGGCCGCATGCGACCCGCCAAGGCCTTTTGGTCTGTCCGTATCTCACGGACCGCAAAAATCTTATTTTATAGTTAAAAAAAACAAAACATTTTAGAAGTGCGCGAAAACGATGTTGGCCACTCCCGTGTTGTCCCACAATGATAATGGAGAATGAGGGTACTTACGGCTAGTTTTTTTGTGTGCCACAACCACGATAAAATTGTGTGCCTAAAAATGCAAAGATGTCATCGGCAAAGTGTTAAGAGTACATTTTTAAAATGGCATTACGACCGAACACAAAAAGTGAGTATGGAAATACAAAGGTCAACGAACAAAACTTTGTACTTTTCCTCCGAATGTATGTTTCCAAGAAAGAAAGATAACTCAGAACCAAGCATCTGTCATGCTAGTTATCAGGTTGCCCGCACTTATTAGCGTCGGGAGGATGAACCTTTCTCTAATGGGGAATTAGTAAAGAAAAAGTATGCAGCTGTTTCTTGAATATCATTGATGCTATTAGCTTGTCACCCAATACAATGAACAGAATAGGGGAGGATTGCATTATTAATTCCACAATCTATAGCCCTATTCAATCAACGTTAATTTAAAGTTTGATATTCGGTCTTTTGATGTGGCCCGCCAACATTTAAATTTATGCCATGTGCGCAACTATTATTTTATTTATTATTTAATTTAACTTCTATCCTCTTTCAGTTATACACTGCATTTACAAAGGAGGACAACTAAATAAATCTTAATTACATAGATGCAGAAACAAACGAATAAACTACATTTTCGTAAATATTTGAATAGCAGACATTACAACAACATGCATTTAACACAGAATTTTTGGTAACAAATTAAATGATATTATATGCATTTAATTAATGAATCAATATAAAAAATGGTGGAGAATGACAAAGCAAAGGAAGAAAAAAAAAAAAAAAAAAGGAAAAAGAAAAAGAAAAGAAAAAAAGAAGAAAAAAAACACTAAAAAAGAAAAACGAAAAGAAAAAACTGATTTATTAGACGATCCCACTCAAACGAATGAGGGTTTGCCAAAATCAGGAACAGCAATCAGGGAGTATAATCAAACTTTCCGCGGAAGAAACCACCGAACGCGAATCTTATTCCTTGTGTTCAATATTCATTTTTGTGTTCAAATCTTGACTTATATATATATAACTAGGAAAAACGCTTAAGTCCGCCGCGTTGTTGGATGAGCGTATATGGTGCATTGATATCCATGTGTTAGGCGGATTTTCTGTTGTTCTGTGAAAAAATCATTACTTAGTCGAAGATTTTTTTAAATTAAATTAAATTAATAAAAAATTTACTTAATTTTATTATTAAATAAAAGAAATAAAAAATAACTTAATTTTTTTAATTAATCGTAATTTTTTTTAAAGAAAAATCGTAAATTGCAATTTGTATAAGAAATAATTATTCGATTGCGCTCAAATTAACACGAATATATTAAGTCATGAAATAAAAATTAAGGTTCGTGAAAAAATCATAACAATAGATAAAGCATGTAGGTGTTACAAGTCAAAGAATTGTTTTAGAAAAGAAAAAACCCGTAAAATTTTGATTTTCATGAGACTAATTGTTTGGATTACGCTCAATTTCACACGAAATATTTACTTCTAAAATTTAAGTGCTGTGAAAAATCATTACCATCGAATCAAGCATGTAGGTGTTATAATAAGTCGAAGAAATTTTTTAAATCGAAAAAAAATCGTGAAATTGCGTGTTTTTATGAGAAAAAATTTCCCGATGCCGCTCAAAAACGTGGTGCAGTTCTAAGTTTCAGAGATTTCGAGGTCCTCCATAAATTTCTCGCAATCGGAGTATCGGTTTAGCGGATCGTGGTTAACAAACCGACAAAAATCCAGAAAAACAAAAAAAAAAAAAAAAAAAAAAAACATTCTGTATTTTTTTCCCGATGTAGTGAAAATGGATCTTCCTTCGCTCGCTACGCTCATCCAATTATTAAAATTGTTTCATGTCAAACTGATCGCAGCAATGATACAGGACACTACCGCAAACACAAATGTGATGTCCCGGCCGTTGCCCGCTGGGCTGCTCGTACGGGCCCCGGCCGGACTGCCGCGTACCGGGTCCCGCCTAGGAGTGTCCCCCTCGGCCGTGACGGGGGACCGTAACACGTACCAACCGTACCAGTACTGCCCCGGCCCATAGCCCGTGCGTGCCCCGTTGTTAGTTAAACCGCTTGAAATGCCCGTCCGTGACCGGCCGTAACGTATACTCTTCACCCTGTCCACGCCCGCACGGTCCCCGGCACGATCCCCGCCTATGCCCGTCCATTGCAATATCGAACGTAGCATCCGTAGCGCGATCTGTTGAGCTAAATGTAAAAACCTAATTAAAAGTTTGATTGATAAAATATCAGTATTATATCGGTATATTGTCTCAAGCTGTGACATCAGTCCGATGGCCTTGTAAGGTGGATATTCAACACATTTAAATTACAAGTCGTTATAAAATTTCAAGTGTATGTCTCGAACTCGTCCAGCACACGCGTCTCCAATCTGTAAAGCCAAGCCGTTTAATCGTACGCCACGGGCAGAACTTGATGCTTGTGGGAATAACCCCTATAGATACAACAGCAAATCGCCTTGACTGAATTGTAGTAACTAGGAAGCTTCGCACGCTTTTTCGGCGCTTGTTGATGAGCGTAATTGTTTTAAAAAACGTAAACAGCATAAACTTGCGATTTTCTGAAGAAATAATTATTCAATTACACTAAAATTTCACGCGAATATATTAATTCATAAAATTTAAGGTTTCTTAAAAATCATTACAATCGGATAAGCATGTAGGTGTTATAAGTCAAGGAAATTTTAAAATTCGAAAAAAATCGTAAAATGCGATTTTCATAAGAAATAATTTTTTCAGAATTGCGCTCAAAAATGTTGGGGGCAGTTCTAGTCAGATATTTCGAAGGTCCCACAAAATTTCATCGCAAATTGGAGAATCGTTAGCCGGAATCGGCTAACAGTCGACCAAAATACAGAAAGAAAGAAAAAAACATTCCGGATTTTTTTCATCCAGTGTATTGAAATGGTGATCTTCGCTTCGCTCGCTACGCTCATTCAATTGTGGCGCTTGCTCTGTGGCCCACAGTATCGCCTTTTAACTATTTTGGATGTTTTGAATAGTGTTCAATATAATTACACAAATGGTATGCAGTTTATTTTTTAAATGGTGCACTAAATTAATTATGCTATTGCCAAGCCGTTTCTGTCTTGAAGCGCATGTTCTGAAATTTTGGTTCCTGTAGTTGATAAGGCCGAGGCGGGGCTATCATAAATAAAGTAATAATGCGGGTCCGATGCGATGCTGAATGATACCGTTCATAACATAACGGTACTTATTCTATTGGTTTATGCAACCAAAATTAATGACTTCATTAGAGATGTTCATAGCTTTTTTGGGGGGGTGCAAAGTTGGTAAAAAGTTAAACTATAGTATACAGTGTTTTTGCATTTTCTTTTAAACTGTATTACAGAGAAAATTAAGCAGGCCAAAAGCTTTTATATTGTAAGCAATGATAATTAACAGAAACTTGCAAACGCTGGGGAAAGTGCGTTATTGGTTGATCGTAGATTGTTTAAAAACGAAAAAGTGGTAAAATTGCGATTTTCATAAATATAATTATTCGATTACGTCAATTTCACACGAATTTATTAATTTATATAATAGGTTCTGTGAAAATTATAACAATCATAAAGCATTACGTAAATAAGTTTAAGAAATAAAAATATCAAAATCTCAAAATTTTCAATTTAATTATAAAATATTTTTTGAATTGCGCTCAAATTTCACACGGAATATATACATTCATAAAATTACGGTTCTGTAAAACATCATTACATCGATAAGCATGTAGGTGTTTAAGTCGAAGAAATTTTCAAAATCGAAAAAAATCGTAAATTGCGATTTTTCATAAGAAATAATTTTTCGATTGCGCTTAAACGTGCAGTTCTAGATTCAGAGATTTCAAAGGCCACCACAAAATTTCATCACATGGAGTATCTTTAGCCGGAATCGTGTTTAGACAAAGCAGCAAAAATACAAAAAACAAAAAAACACAAACATTCCGATTTTTTTCTCCCAGTTTAGTGAATGGAATCGTCGCTTCGCTCTGTTACGCTCATCCAAAAATTCATTGTTGAAGGAATACACAACGAGTTGTTAACAGAACAAATTCCATTTTTTGTGTCTTGGTTAGTGTGCAGGGCAGCTAATAGAACAGTTTACTTGCATGGGTCCCTGTCCGGGTAATGCCTGGGGGGAACAAAGAAATACTTGCACGGGGCATGTACTGGCTACGGCCGTGGAGCGCCTGGGCAGTCTAGGGAATGGATGCATGGTTCCCGTACGGTTATGGCTGTGCGGAACGAAGAAATACTTCACGGGGCATGTACAGGCTACGGCCGTGTAGCTAACGGCCTAGGTCAGCTTATTACCAAAATTTGCCCGGCCGGGCCCGCACTGACGCCCTAGCTTTAGCACTCCGACGCAGCCCGTAGCCCGCACGGCTTGCCCAGAGGGCGCGGACTTAATACCGTTGTCTCCCCGCACCGCTTGTGTTTGCTGGGTAACTTCCAAGTTGCAAGCTCCATCCGTGGGCTGCAACCAGACAATCTAGGCAGAAAAATATAATTGAAAACACATTGTTTTATATCATAATCAAGCAATAATGAACAACCCAAGAGAACAGTAAAATCATTAATAAGAACTTATGAAGGTAAAATTAATCATTACACAAACACACAGCAATAACTAAAATACTGTAAAATCATTTTTTTGCTCTTTGATTCATTATCATTGCTTCAATTTATACTTTTAATTGTACAATTCCTTCGATTAGTAAACGGGCTTCTAATAAGAATAAGAAATTGAATTCCAATAGGATACGCCTCTGTACATAAATGACTCTTCTAAATGCTTTTAAGAATTTAATCTAGGACTTCCATGCATTAATTAAAGTAGAATTTCTTCACGATCACCAATTTTCAATCTTGGTAGAAACCTAAAAACCATAGCTTTCAATAATTTTGGTATTATTTACCAGCACACTATACTTCATCCTTTTCCTCAATCGTGAAACATCGACTGCAACATCTTGCTTAAGGGAAATGAATCAAACAGATGGTCATTCTCTTCTTGAGTACAACATCTCAGTAGAAGGGTCTTACTGGCCCAAACCACTAGCAATAATCCAATAACAGAGTGAATTAAGAATCTACAAGTAAACTCAACATTCTCTCGGTTACAAACCTCTTCATTCTTACTTATAATTCCAATTGGCTGGATGATACTTTATTACACATAGTATTCATAATGTTTTCTTAAAATTTAAATTACAATACTAAGAAACTCCAAGATATTTAAATTCATACACTCTAGTGAAATTAACTTACCATTACAATTTAACGTCCAAATGAATATCATTTCATGTCTTCTATCATTAGCCTTATGACAATCATAAAATTTGTTTTGCTTATAATTAATATCAAGTTCCTGGTTTAAACTCAATCATCCATCCTCTTTATGAACTTCTTGAAGAACGTCTTACATCTCTTTGACATCCATACCTTTAAATTAAAAGACCAGTCATCAGCATATAAGAATATAATTGATGCGCGCCCCATTATAGTAGATAGTCATCTATATAAGAATAATAACAGGGGTCCTAATATTGATCCTTGGTTGGGGGGGGGGTTGGGGGGGGGGTACTCCACAAAATATATTGAGATTACTTTTGAACTATATTTGCAAGATTGATAAACATTTATAAAGTGTAAGTATACAAATATAAAGGTTGGGCACCCCTGGTCTAGCTACATCACCTTTGCATAGAGGAATTAAGCCTACCACCACGTGGACAACCTTATGGCGAATTACCTCATAGACATACCTCACAGGACAACAATGTCCTGAATTGTCAAAAAATGTCCCTTTCTACTACACGTAGCATAATATTCACTGATTTAAAAACAAGTTTCAGCAATATTAATTGAGATATGTGTTTTGTGCCAAAGTAAGTGAACGCGATCATTTCCAACTCCCCATTCACTAGTCTACGTATAAATGAATAACGCCATGCTTTAGGGGGGGGGGGCAATTCACTATTCAAATTAATTATTTTTCAGTTCAATTTTTATTATAGTGAACCGTACCAGGGCCTGTAGATAAATCGTAATTTGATACATTCTTAATTTTTTTAGCCGTTTCTGCTACCCAAATCGTATTATTTTTTATAGACCCCACCACAATCACCCTTCCAGGTGCCCCACGAACGAGTAAACACACACAATGTCCTGAATTTCCATTTCTGAAAGTTGGTACCTTTTCCCGCGCAGTAGCTCCGCTTTTTGTAAAGGAAACTTGTATAAATCAGGGGAAATTTTACAGTTTTAAAGGAAGGTCGATGCATTTTAAGTTTGGTATCCATGAGCAAAGGTACGACAAATAAAATATGATCATGATCTTTATTTTTATCAACAATGGTATACGTAGATGGCAAAAAAAAAACATTTATACTCGACATCCTATCTCTGCAGCATATTGCTGACCGTTTGTTCATAAGTTGGTTTTTGGTTGAGTAGAATTCGATCATTGTTTAATGTAGCTTGCTATTTCTGTCTTGGCAGAGGGGGGGGGGGGGGGGACAACTACTGCATTTTTAATATTAGTTAAGTAAATCATATCTCCGATTAATTTTCATTATAATCTTGCGAGCATGCCGCGTAATGTTGTATGTAAGTATTACATTTTTGACACATTGGTCCAATTGGTTTCCGGTCCAAGGATTCTCATGCAGCGGACTACCACAAGTCTTACAAATGAATGATGACCATCCACGACTCCAAGGAAGATCCATATGGGGCCAGTTGTTGGCGCATGCAATGACTGACAGTCGAAAGCCATACGTAAGTCCTAGGGTTTTCCTGACAGAAAAAAAAATTTGGAAGAGTTTGGTCAAAGTAAAAGCCGTATGATGTAGACACCTAAAAAAAAAATCCAATACGTTTCAATTGATTGATTATTACGTTATCACTATTAATTCCAATGTATAACAACCGCAAATGAAAAATGTCTTATGTTTTAGAAGGTTTTACCTTTCTGACTGGCATGCAGACATGATTTACAACGTACGAAACTGACGTGTATTTTGATATTAACATAACAAAACACAACGCGTAGATAATTAAAAAATACAAAACACACGCTATGTGGATAAAAATAATACTTGAAAACGCTAAAGTCCCGCCGCGTTGATGATGAGCTTTTTGAAGTTTTAGTTTGCCGTGGGATATCTTTACTTTTTGTCTAAATGTATTATTCACCGTATTAAAACTTATATTAAAGCTTTTATTAAATATTGATTCTGGATAACTTTTTCATTTTTTCTTTCAAAAGGTACTACCTTCTCCATAACCTTAATGTCCATGTAAACATACTAGGAAAACGCTAGTCACGCCGCGTTGATGGATGAGCGTATAGGGTGCATTGAGATGCCATGTGTTAGTCGGATTTTCTGTTGTTCTGTGAAAAATCATTACTTAGTGAAGATTTTTTTAAATTTAAATTAAATTCAATAAAAATTTTCTTAATTTTTATTTATTAAATAAAAGAAAATAAAAAATAACTTAATTTTTTAATTAATCGTAATTTTTTTAAGAAAAAAATCGTAAAATTGCAATTTGTATAGGAATAATTATTCGATTGCGCTCAAATTTAACACGAAAATATATTAATTCATGACATTAAGGTTCTGTGAAAAATCATAACATAAGATAAGCATGTAGGTGGTTACAAGTCAAAGGATTGTTTAGAAAGAAAAAACCCGTAAAATTTTGATTTTTCATGAGAAATAATTTTTGATTACGCTCAAATTTCACACGAAATATTTAATTCATAAAATTAAGGTTTCTTGAAAAAATCATTACAATCGAATAAAGCATGTATGTGTTATTAAGTCGAAGAAATTTTTAAAAATCGAAAAAAATGTAAATTGCGTTTTTTTATGAGAAAAATTTCCCGATTGCGCTCAAACCGTGGCAGTTCTAAGTCAAGATTTCTAAGGTCTCCATAAAATTTCATTCCAAACAATCGGGTATCGTTTAGCCTAATCGTGTTAACAAACAGACAAAATATAACAGAACAAAAAAAAAAAAAAAAAAAAAAACATTCACGATTTGTTTTCTCCAGTGTAGTAGAATGGAATCTTCGCTTCGCTCGCTACGCTCATCCAATGATCGTTGTAGCCCCACCCGTTTGTCTAATCGCCCTAATGGGCCCGAATATCGCAATAAACGTAAAAACTTATATTAAAAAAGCTTTTTTCTATGATCTGGCTACTTTTCATTTTTTTTCTTTCAAAAGGTACTACATCACCATCAAACTTATGTCCATGTATAATTGAACGTTGTAGCTTCACCCGTTTGGTCAGAATCAGGCCCAAATGTCACGAAAATATCGAATTAAAAACTCGAAAAAAATCGTAAAAGTACGATATTCATGAGAAAATTTATTCGATTGTACCCAAAAACAATACACCTCTAAGTTTAGAGATTTTGAAGGTTATGTCAAATTTTCATCAAGATCGCTTATGCCGTTTTGCCTGGTAGAGAGTTAACAAACAGACAGAAAAACAAACAAACAAAAAACAAACAAAAAAAAGCACCCGAGCTAAATTTTTTGGGGGATCAGTGAAATTGAAGTCTTCGCTTCGCTCATCCAATCAAATTGCAAATAAGTTGTTACGAGTTAATAATTTTGACACGAGTTGATTATTATATATATTTTTTATTTATTTTATGCAATGAACTCAAACGCCACAAGCTCTTACCTCTTCTCCTTTTCTTATTGGTTGCCTAGCGATGACAACTTGAACATCGCCGTTTCGGTACGACCTGAAAGAGCTTGGGTCGCAGGAATGATTTAGAAGACTCAATGTGGAGTATACACCCAGTGCAAGTACTTCACCTTTACCTCTTGAATACGCATTTGTGCAAACTGCTTGGATGGTTTTAAAAATAAAATCTGCAGTAAAGTCAAACAGGTTCTCCGGCGCAATTCTCTCATTCGAATCCAAACAGGTAATATCTGTGTATTCATGTATGCAGATAAGTATGGAGGCAGCTGCAAGTACCCAGGTAAATTTAACATTTTCCTCTTTATTGATATAACGATGTAGATAATGTATTTGTTGGTAATCGGAGGAAAGGTATTCCCCATTTTCATTAAACCCTTTAATATCATTTTTGTGACCAACTCTTTGATCTAGCTTTTTAACCAAGTTGAAAAGTCCAACGATGCCATTGTTTTGGTACAAGCGATCAGAAACACTCGCAGTGCCAACAAATATACCGTTTCTACTACGTCAAGACTCCTCAATGCCGGCAAGACGCGACACTCGATGCGATGACACGATTCCCATGACGCTTTGCGACAGATTTCCGAGCAGTACATAACCTGTGGACAAGAAATAACACTCAATTTGGTCCTACCATGCTTCACGCCATGTTAATTACGTTAAACGCATCATCAATATCTATCAAGTCACTCATAAATATACACAGTCAAAACGTCCACAAGTTATATTCATCGTGAAACAATAACCCATTACTGCTGATCAATACTTGTAAAAAAGTAGGCCTAGTCCTAGGACTAATGAATGGTTTGCAATCACGCAACATGCGACTTACCACGACGCAATCTTCAACGACAGGCTCACAGATGATGCGATACCATGAACAATAAAAACAACATTTTCATTACAAGACGAAATGGACACGAACATCATCGAGTCTAGGTTTTTATTAATTCCCGGCTATTAGGCCCCGACTCCCCGAAAATTTTTAGCTTGGTTGTCGTTACTGACTAACCAAAACATAACCAATCCAAATCCATCGACCAAGCTTTTAATTTTGAATGGCGTCTGTTAATTTTGATATTTCCACATGTAAATGTTTCAATAAATTTATTTAATGTTTATGTTATTTTTGTTAATATATTTATTTCATAATTATAGTTAACTAAGAATTTAGAAAAAATGCAAACAAATCAAGCATGGATTGTGTAGGCCTACACTTCTACTAACAACTATTTTAAATGTAAAAGTATAGTTTTTAGTATTTATACAATAATAGGCCTACTATTTGCTGCAGTTATAATTCACTATGGCCCTGTATTACAAGTTGGATAATATTCATATTCGAATTCTATGAGCTCACTTTATAATTTACATTAGAAGGGAGGGAGGACTACATTTCCTAAAACTGGTTAGTGGTTAACAATACTTTGCAGATCTTTTTTTAATTTATGTTTCCTAATTCCTACTACATGATTTTAGCCGAGCGGGAAGGCTATTTCACAAGTTTGCAAACCTGTATTTAAGAACGGAGACCAGCTCTGCGAGGGTTGTCAGGCAATAAAGAAGGGTATCTTGGATCAGGATTCGAGTAGATAAAGTCAAATGCACTAACAAGCGTAAGGAATTTTAAACGAGATTCGATTGTAGGAATTTTAAAGAATGCCCTTGATTCGGACAGTTTTCTATGTTCTTTGAAAATATGCAGTGCTCGGTTTTGACTCAATTCCAGCTTGTTCTTGTTCCCTTTATTCACTGAATCTACTATGGCCGGACAGTACTCAAGAGTGGGTCTCACACATGACAGATAAAATATTTTACATTCCCAAGGATTTAGAAATGGCCGTAGCCTTTGTAAAATATAAGTCCTTTTTTTACACTTGTCTATAACTTTGTTTACATGATCATTAAATAATAATTCCTTGTCAATGCGCAGTCCTAGATGATCCAGTGTTTGACTGGGCTTAAGAGGCCTCGGGAGTCGCAGACTTCTGTCCACTTTAAGATAAAATCTAATTGGTAAGCTAATTACATGAATTCTTTTGTAACATTTAAAGAATATTGTTGTTTAGGGTCCTACCTTTTCGTTTTTTTTTTTTCCGTGCGTAAAAAAAAGAGTTATTGAGTAAAATGTAATAAAAAATGCAGTTATCACCAAAATACAAGATTGGGTCTCTACATAATATTATATTAAGAACGTCCTAAAATTTCTCAAAATCAGGGGGGGGGGGGGAAGCGGATGAATAGTTTTTAGACCAAATATCTAGTCAGTTATTGTCACTTTTGTTTGCCGGGTAGTCTAGCTCCAGGGGCATTTGCTTTTCATTTCGCAAGTTTTCTCGTGGTTCGGTGTCGGAGACCTCGCTCTGGTTCGTCGTAATCGCCGCTCGGGTGTGTGTGTGGTTTGGTGCGTGATCATTGATACACCGTACACCACTAGCATTGCAATACGGACAATCTGTGTGTTGAAGGCCAACGCATACCATTCGACCTCCAAACCCAGAGCTTTCCATATCACTTCGATTTTTAATGTAATATTTTAATATTACTGTTCATGGAAGTACTTGCTACTTTAGAAAACGCTAAGGAGCACGTAACCTCAGGAGCTTCCAAATTATGTTTATCTTATGGGAACTTATAATAATTAAAAATGAATTTTACTTTTAGTGTTCTAACGCATTGAACTTGCTCGAATTTAGAAGTAGAACATAATATCATAACGTATTGCCTCTCCTACAGCCATACTGTTTTACATTTACCGTTGTGACTCCTGCGTCTTTCCGAGGATTGCAGGAAGGGAGGGGGGAAAAAAAAACCCATTTCAACTTATTGTTTTTTGAAAATTTCTATGAATTTTGTATAGGTTCTTTGACTGAACTTTAAAAACTAATGAGAACTGTTTAAAAATTGCTGTATTTTCCTATTTTTTAATATGATAGGTAGTGTGTCTAAGTTCCCTTTACGAAGCTTGCCCGTACTGGCCATCAAAGCGATACTTTGTGCGTGTGGCCGGATACCTTGTGATTTCCTTGTTATTTCTATAAATTGCTACTTGTTTGCGGAAATGATCCTTAATAATTGTTTCTGGGTAACACTGCATGACTGAGGTTAAACCTCGAAAAGTATGTACCCTATATGGAACATTAGCAGGAGAACAGCGGGCACAGAAAGGGGAGACACGATACGCAGAAACGATTTTCAAATTTGTAAAATACGGATGTTGGGACCACTCATGCTGTGGTTCGACAATAGAAGTTGAATGGACATGGAACACGAATATTCAACCTAACATTGCTGTTGTGTTCAGCAATAGTAATTGTGATAAATTTTAAATTATTTTAATCCGTGGGAAACCTGTTATGTAGGGTGCAATTCGCCCCTCTTCAGGTGAACTAGGTATGTGCGGATAGGAAATTGTGAAGGGATGTCCCGAGGGCTGTTTGAGAGGACTCAATCCTTGCATTCCCCTTACGACTGCGGAAAATATCGGAAAAACCTTCAGTCAGGATTGCGGTCTCGACGGGATTCGAACCCGGGACCCTCCCTAATCTTATGCGCTCGTCTATTAATTTGTGATAAGTTATGAAGGAACAGTTTATTTTATTTTATAAGAAATGATATAAATATGTTTGTAACCAGGTACACAATTGGAAATAGAATATAAATAAAACATAATGGATTATACTGTCCTTTAATTCACCCCGATTCTACCTATCCGAGCAAAGAGATCTATAACTTGAATAACAAAGACAACAATACAATCGGTGCCTGTAGTTCATTGTTGTGTCTGCAATTTAATATGAAATTAGATTTATTTAGTTGTCCTCCTTTGTAAATTTGTTTTTAAGTTATAGATAGATATTAAATAATTAATAAATAAAATAAATAAATAAATAATAATAAATAAATTTAATACTATTAATATATTTTTTCTCGTTTGTGTCTTTTAGTGTTTGTTTTCGCCATGCTTACGATAACTACAGAACTTTTATTTTGTGTTTTTCAGGGGAAACCTAGAAGTATCTCAAAGTAGCCTTAACGTTTTTTGAGTTCCTTTAAAAATAATTTCCTTGTTAAAGTGTTATAGTGTTTGTTTATAGTGGCACGCATAATATTAAAATCATTTAGTATTCCAATGATGAATACTTTTAATTTTAACTTATCCGTTTGTATGTTAAAAAAAAGAACCGAACTTATCAAATTAATTACTCTCATACATGCAACACGACTGTAAATCTCGTTTGCGAGACCCCTACAGACAATGTGAATTTCCGCTGAAAATCAGGTATTCACCACAAAAGTAAGTAATATTGGGAACATGGTTGTTGTGTTCAAGAGTACATACCTGTTGTCTTTATAGTTTTTTATCATTTAATCTAGCATCTCGTCTACTGTGCAGGGCAGTGGCGTAACTATCCCTTGTTGTTTTGGTGTGTTTTTTGTGCTGTGAACAATAACCTTACAAATGATCAATGTTCAGATGGCTATAGTGGAAGGGTATGGTAGGTATGGTACAGTGTCTCATCCAAAAATAATTTATGGGTATTATTCTCTTTGCTGGGTAAGAAGGAGGAAGTATCCTGATTTTGTTAATGGAGGGGAGGGACCTTGACTTCTGGGCATAGACCCGTAAATGGTTCGATTCTTAATGTTTACTGTGTATAGAGGGTTTTTAACAATTTTTGGGTGACCAAAACCCTTTTAATAGACAGTTGCAAACAATTGCACAAGCTAATATCTCCAATATCTACTCATAACATCGTCAATAAATACTTCATAATATAAAATAATTGTTCCCCCTCGCCCCAGCCCCCGTAATTAACGCCCTCCTGGCCAGGCTTTTCTTCCAAGTGACGAAACCAAGTGGACCTGGCTAGATTCGCGTTGTTTACAGACTTGGACTTGGTATCATGTCTCCAGCCGTCGCCGATCAGCTCTGCGTTTTCTGAGTTGGCAAAATATATGTGTATTTATTTTATTGGATTAAAAGTGAATTCTTCAAATGACTCGTCTATTTTAACAACAAGCACCCGATCTTCGCTCCTTCTCCCCCCTAAAAAAAAAAAAAAAAAAATGCCACTCACAAGGAAACTAAACATTTTTCTTAAAATTGTCAAAATTTATTACTTATGGTAATCGTATACTATTCGCTAATATTTATTCGTATTGCATCAACAAAAAGAGATCTAGGCGGCTTAGCCCCATATTGTCATTTTCTATAAATTATATAAATGTGTATTGAATTGTTGGTAGACGCACTCATAGAATGTGTACAGTGTTACATTACGTTTTTTTTTGTTGTGCAGAATAGTGATATTTGAATATGCCATGTGCGTTACAAAATTGAGATAACGACTTTTTGTTATATATCATACGATAATGAGTTAATTAATGCACGGGGGGGGGGGTTGCTAAAAGTTGCTAATGAGTTCCCAAACATTCTTTCTTCAAGTGGTTAGCAAAACGCAGCACACGAGTCGGCTCATATTACTTTTTTAGCCTAGGTTGTACATTTGGCAGCACAGTGTGGAAAGTTCTACACCAATTATGTATGTACTAATTCGGAAGGAATTGAAATTCCTTTTTTGGAATTTGCTTTGTTTCTCTCTGCGTTCCTCGTTCTCGTTGATGTGCTTAGCGAGCGAAGGAAGATTCCCTTTCACTACACTAGAAGAAAAAAACTCCCGGAATGTTTTTTTTTTGTATTTTTGTGTATTTGTCCGCACGATTCGTCTAGACCGATAGCTCTAATTGCGATGAAATTTTATGGAGGCCTTCGAATCTCTGAACTTAAACTGCACGTTTTTGTGCGCATCAAAAAATTATTTCTCATTAAAATCAGCTATTTTAACGATTTTTTTTTTTCGATTTTGAAAAATTTTCTTCCGACTTATATACCACCTACATGCTTTTATCCGTGGTAATGATTTTTTTTCACAGAACCTTATTTTATGAATTTATATTGGTGTGAACATGTTGAGCGCAATCCGAAAAATAATGTTTTATGAACTCGCATTTTACGCTTTTTTTCGTTAAAAAATTTTCTCCGCTTGTAACATCTTCCATGCTTTATCCGATTATAATATATTTTCACAGACTCATTTCATTAATTTATAGATATATTTGTGTAAAATTTGGCGGCAAACGAAAATAATTCTTATGAAAAATCGCAATTTACACTTTTTTCGTTTAACAAAACATTAACGCTCATACCAACAACGCGCCTGAAAAAGCTTTTTGGAAGATTCCTAGTATACTATTTGGGATGACTGATCAGTGTTTCTAGAATTTCTTTACTACTGTATATGAATTGGTTCTGCAAATATTGCAAGTCGACATCGTGTTGCCAAAGCGGCTCATTCAAGATCGGTTCAGTTATCACGATATCTATTACTTGTTACTCGCGAGAGACTCCTGGACCGAAATGTGTCAAGTGGCTGAGACATTGATCTACAATCAACGACTTCAGTATTGACTTTTTGAACAAAATGTCATTTCTGGTCAAAAGTTACTCTTCATACTCACATCTCATTTGTAAGATTATCACCATACCGCGAAATAATTACTCATATTACTTTGAAAATCGATTGAAATTGAAAACAACCTGTACGACCATTACATTGTGTGTATATCACTGCAAAATGTTATCAAAACCCTCGTCATTGTAAAGACCATTTTATTTTACTACAGTTTTATTTTTATGGCATTTTAATTAATATAAAATCACTTATTACTTTTTGTTCTCAATTGAAATGATTGTTTTTATTGGGTAACCTCGGGGTATTTAGTATTAGTATTTTTAGGGCCGCGCCTACCAAGATAAAACATTTCTAATGTATACTTCTTTCCAAGGGGAGGGAACGTAATGGGTGACCGCGGAGGTACAAGGGGACAGGCCTTGCTTGTCAGACCCAGCCACAATGCGAATGGGAGGGCAGGGGTTTTCCCCCACGTCGTGGGTCGTCTTCGATCTGTGTCTCATCCGTCCGTGTTGCATTGTCGTCACCGTCGGTGAGGTATTCAAGGCACGAGAAATGGTGCGAGTTAGACTTTGATGTAATAGTGACGAACCGAACACATAAAATAATTCGTTCGCTTCCATGCTATTGCTGTGTGTCCCTTCTTTGTCGCTTTAACAACTTGAGAAATAAATAGTAGAATGCATTTTAGAAGATACATTTTGATAGAACTCTTACTGTCTGTTTTCAAAGTTTGAATTTAAAAATAATAACAGAATCAACGTTGTGTGCGGATATTGGAGATACAAAATCCTCGTTTGGAACGCGAGAATAAACTTTATTAGAGATTGCGTGTTGCTGGGATCGTTCCGAACGGCCTCTCAGCTATCCTAATATCATTCTTAGTGAGTTGGCCAACGGTGGAGTGAAGCTGTCAGATTATACCTGATTTATAGCTCACGTACCTGCGATATACATGACATCTATGGGGCAGCTAATTGCAGACTAGATGCTATATTAATGGGACTATTACATTAATTTATTTTCAGACAGTTGTGCACTCACGTCGTGGGGCACCGACGACCTTACATTATAGACGTGCGACTACGGCCCGGTCGGCGGCTTCATTGCTAACCATAATCGCGCTGCCGAATGCGTGTAAAGAATCTCCTATCTGTGCACTCCACACAAATGACGTAGATGGAATTGTATTAGTATAGCAGTTTACTTCGTGAGTGTCAAATAACTATTTCATACACAAACATCGTATTGTCAAAGTGTGGGATTGATTACAGTCATTTTAAACTGGCAATGACAATTTCAGCACTGGAAATATAGCTCCACGGCGCGATGGCCGCCTGAAGCCTGGGGGATGTCAAATAAAAAAAACAGGCGTTGTCATGGGTCGACAAAGTGAATTTCCGTGCAGTTTTCGATATTTAATGTTAAATGACCCTGACCTACCGGTCTATTGTATTATATAGCTCGATGATCCCGGCTCACACACTCACACAGCTCTTGCTCTCTCGCTCGGGCTGGCTGGCGCTCATCACAGCCATCGAACCACGTGACTGATACTAGTCGGACAGCGCGATCTCTGGAGAGAAGCATGCAATTACGCGGACTCCCCAATGCTGTTAAGAGGGATGGGACACCATTTGCAGTTAGCAAATAGCTATTCGCTCGCCAAGGAATGCATCCGACGTATATGAAACTTTGGCAGTTTGTCAATGAAGGCATACATGGACGGCCCTGTGTTCATAGATTTCAATTTTGCCTTAATCAGCCAGAAGAAAATCGCAAATAAAGTCAATTTTAGAGATTTTAACAAAATCAAAATTTGTGAAAACTAATTTATTTTTTATAAATTATTTTAAAACAAAATTTGGAAATGTGTTACTGCAGCGCCCTATATTTCTACATACGTGAACATATGTTCAAAATTTCAGACACCTGTTATTATATATTCTTATTACGTTTCTAGTCAGGATGGATTAATAGTTTACAAATAACGACAAATTACATTTTTAGTTGACTGTTTATTGATACATGACAATACAGTAAAGTGCGGGGTCCTACTTTTTAGGTCCCACCAAACAACTTAGAAAATCTTCTACCTAGTACCAACCTAACAACATGATACATGTAGTTGTTGTTGTTGTCAGTTTTCAAATACCTTTATATAACATCCCCTTTCTAAACTGAAACATTAACTATTCAATAACATAATGAGAAGTACAATTATTTGTTTTACAATTCTAAAGATAGGGTACAAAGATAGAATTGCTTACTTAAATTACAAACTATTTATAAGTCATAAATCATAATCAAAAGTTGCTTAGCGCTGATAGTCTAACAGATAACGAGCAGTTGTTTCTTTCGAGTTGGCCTAGTTATCGTTTGAGACAAAGGAGGTTCTAAAACTAAAGGATCAATCGGAATCACTGGTTCTGGAAGGTGATTTGGTTCTTGGAACAACTCTTCCGGAAGTGGCTGTGTTACTATGGGAGGAGGGTTTACAGACTGGTGCAAATCTCTTCGGTTCTACGGAAATCTGCGTTGTTGGCCGTAGTAACGATGTACGACCTAGGCGATTCAGTATTCCCTTTACGATGGCTTTCTCCCATGTATCTCCACGTCTAATTCTGCAACTCTCTCCTATTTTTAGTTCTGGTAGAGACGAGCCGATCTATCATAAAACTTCTTCTGACGACATTGTTTTAGACGAAGGGCGTCCGTAACCTGTGTTTCTACTCTAGGTTCTAATAGAGACTTGGATATCGGCAACTTTGTGCGAAGATTTCTGCTCATTAGCAATTGTGCTGGAGATCTGTTTATGTCCTTAACTGGAGTTGATCTGTATTCTAAAAGAGCTGTATAGATATCTGTCCCTTCTGCATGTGCTTTACGGAGCATTGTTTTACCAATCTCAACTGCACTCTCTGCCATCCCATTAGATTGGGCATATGTTGGGCTTGATGTGATTATTATAAAATCCCATTGTCTTGCAATTTGTTTGTATTCGTAGCTCATGAATGGCATATTGTCGGAAACTACGCACTCTGGGATACCATTATGTGAGAACACCATTTTCATATTTTGGATCACATCTTTAGCTGTTTTGCCTTCGCACTTAATGATTTCTAACCATTTTGAATAGTAATCAATTATCGCCAGGTATGTCACTCCACTATACTCTAGGAAATCGGCAGCAATCTTCTGCCATGGCCGATCAGGAATTTTATGAGGAAGTAATGGCTCTTTTGAGTTGTTTCTCTGAAACTTCTCACAGATCCAGCACTTGGACACTGTGTCCTCGATTTGCTGGGTCATGCCAGGCCAATAAAGAATTCCTCGTGCTCTCGCCTTACATTTTTCCATGCCCTGATGGCCCTCATGAATTGAATTTAACATTTTCTCACGCATTGTTTGAGGTACAAGTAACTTATTTCCTACAAACACTAAACCTTCCGACACAGAGATCTGTTCCTGCAGTTTCCAATAAGGCTTTACACCTGTTCAACCTCGGAAACTCGTCTTGGCCATCCTTCTGTGTGGTAGTGAATTATTTGCTGAAGGACTGTGTCAGCTAAAGTTGCTTTTTGAGTTTCCTCCCTCTTTGCAGGACTAATGGCTAAATGTTTTTCTACTGTATGTACAATGACGTTAAGTTCTGGATCATCCTCAACCGGGTCCATTAGATAGGCCCTTGATAGTGTATCAGCCAAGAACAACTCTTTGCCAGGGACATACGACACATTTAAATCATATCTTAACAATTTAAGCAACATTCGCTGAAGCCTAAATGACACTAGATTTAGCTCCTTCTTCACGATAACGACAAGTGGTTTATGATCAGTATGTACATTTACGTTTCTACCGTATACGTATTGGTGAAATTTTTGTACACCGTAAACTATTCCAAGCATTTCCTTTTCAATTTGAGCATAATTTTTCTCTGCTGCAGTGAGACTGCGAGATGCATATGCAATTGGAAGAGAATCTTGCATCAAGCATGCACCTAACCCGTCTTTCGAGGCATCGGTTTGTAAAAACTAGGGTTTGGCTTGATCATAATATTGCAAAACAGGTGCATTGCACAGTTTTCTCTTTTAAACTAGCCAATGCTTCTCATGTTGAGGCTGCCATTGCCAATCAACATCATTTTTTAACAATTCCCTTAATGGGGCAGTGGTATGTGAAAGTTTGGGTACAAACTGAGCTACATACGTGACCATGCCTAGAAATCGGCGTAAATCTTCCTTACTTGTTGGGGGAGGCATCTCAACCATTGCTCGAATTCTGTCCTTGTCTGGTTTGAGTCCTTCCGATGTTACCAGATGTCCTACGTATTTGACAGAGTCCACTCGTAGTTGCATCTTCTCCTTGTTGAACTTCACTCCATACTGCTTGGCTCTCTCTAGCACTGCAAGAAGTATCTGATCATGTTCCTCTACAGTTGTGCCTGCAATTATTAAGTCATCAAACACAATCCACACTCCCTGAATATCACCAAATATTTTCATGACCTTCTTTTGGAATATTTCTGGTGCCGAGCTGACACCAAATGGAAGCCTTTCAAAGCGATATCTACCGAAAGGGGTCTGAAAAGTACAGTAGTCAGCACTAGAATTGTTTAATTGTATATGCCAAAAACCGTCCTTCATGTCCAGTATTGTGAACACTTTTTTTCCGTTCATACGAATCGCGACATCTTCGGCAGTCGGAATTGCAAAATGTTCCGCTTAATCGCCATATTTAAATCTCTAGGATCAAGACAGAGACGTAGACGTCCATCTTGTTTCTCCACTATAACGAGACTACTGACCCAGTCAGTAGGGTGATCTACTTTGGATACGACTCCTTGTTTTTCAAGAGTGTTTAAGGTTTCTTTCAGTTTGGGTTGGAGCTGAAATGGGACCTTTCGAGGGGCATGAATAACAGGATCTACCTCATCGTTTAAAACCATGTTATGCTCACCTGGGATTTTCCCTAATCCTTCAAACAACTCACTGTATTGAGCTACAATACCCTCTTTAGTCTGAATCCACTGTCCAAGGTTTCTAGCTACATTAACCTTGTCCACTTTTCTAATAAGGTTCAGTTTCTGACATCCTACTAGGCCTAGCAATGGTTGTGACTCTATGTCAGCAACAATAAAATCTAATTTCATAGGTTCATTGCTACCCTTGGTACAAGCTAACTCTACTACACCTCTAGGCTTGATTCTATGATTCCCGAAGGTGACCAATATTGTGTTGGTATCTCTTACCTTGTTTTAGAAAATAGGCCTAGGCTGTCAAAAATTTTACCTGGTAGGACATTCACCTGAGCACCTGTATCTAGCTTGAAAGTTACATTTTTATCACACAGTTTTAAATTAGTAAGCCACACATCCTTCTCAACTTGTGATACAGACTGTTCTTCTAGTAAGTGAACTACATACTCATTTTCTTCAAGTGTCACTTCTTTAACCTGTTTAGGGTTAGGTTTCTTGTTGAAACACATTGAACTATAATGATTATTTTTATGACACACATAACACTCTTTACCAAAAGCAGGACAAGCCCTTGGTAGATGTTTATTACCGCAACTGCGACAGTCAAAAGCTTTGGTCCCAGTTTTAGTTGTGGTCGGTTCACTGTAGTATTTATCAGTTTTTGGTTCGCTAGTACTGGCTGATTTTTTCTTAGGGTTGCGATTGCGCTTTGTCTTCACAATGTTTATTTCACTTGGAACTAGGCCTACCTGTGGGTCTCGGAGCTGCTCGAGTTGTTGTTTTGATACCTCAGCCGCCCGGCAAATAGTGATGGCTTTGTCCAAGGATAGGGCACCGTCTCGGAGTAACTTTTCTTGTAGCGAGAAGTCCCGGATCCCAAACACGATTCTAGCTCGGAGTAGGTTGTCCAACTGATCTCCGAAATCACACGTGCCTGATTTGGTACGGAGTTCCGTCAAGAAGCTATCAAACGGCTGTCCTTCTTTCTGTTTTAACATTGAAGAAATTAAACTGTTCCATTATTATATTCACCTGCGGCAAGCAGTGTTCTTCGAATTTTCTTAGTACTACCTCGTACTTCTTCTTGTCTTCTGGGGTTTCAAAAACGAAGTTGTTAAAAATGGTTGAGCGTCGGGTCCAATTAAGTTTATCAACATAGCATTTTTCGAGGATCTGGCTTTGTATCCAAACCTGTGGCAGAGATGTAGGTCTCAAACTCTTGCCTCCAAGCCTTCCATTCTACACGTGGATTATCTTTAATTCTCAACACGGGCGGAACACGAAACCCTTCCATTATTATTCTTGTAATATATATGGTAGGCCTAAGCTAGGCTATGCGCGGAATGAATATTCACATCGTTTTTATATTTTTTTCAACATGTGGTCGGCCCCGCCTAACCTCACTTTTATAAAAAATTTTTATAATCGCGCTCTACGAGATAAACTTGTAAATAAACTTAAATCCCATTTTAAGACACCATATTATATATTCTTATTACGTTTTCTAGTCAGGATGGATTAATAGTTTACAAATAACGACGAATTACATTTTTAGTTGACTGTTTATTGATACAATGACAATACAGTAAAGTGCGGGAGTCCTACTTTTTAGGTCCCACCAAACAACTTAGAAATCTTCTACCTAGTACCAACCTAACAACATGATACATGTAGTTGTTGTTGTTGTCAGTTTTCAAATACCTTTATATAACACCTGTGGTGTCAGTCTGCCAAGCGAACATCAATTTGTCTAAAACGCATGTCCTATACTCTCTTACACCTCCAAGATTTACATGGAGTGGAACACCTTCGCCATCCTTACCTAAAAATAATAGCTTTGTCTTGTCGTCATTGATTTTTAGAAGATTCTTTGTATACCACTTTTTTGCAATAGTGAAATCACTTTCAAGTTTATTTACAACCTCGTCACAGTTTTCCCCTTCAACTTCACCTAAGAAGTCATCTGCATATAGTGTGGCTTTGATGAACATTAAAGTATCTGGTAAATCATTGACATACATATTAAATGCAGTTGGCCCATTTACTGTACCTTGAGGTATTCCGCAAGTGACTGTGACTGCTGTCGATAAGATCCCATTCACACTAGTCCTAATACTCCTTTTGGTTAGAAAGCTTTTAAACCACTCAACTGCTTCGTTTGAGAAGTTAAAGAATGACCTAAGTTTGGTTAGTAAAATGTTATGGTTGATACAATCAAATGCCTTGCTTATGTCTATCGCTATGAGTGCTATCTTTGGCGGTACAACTTTATCTAAGCTCAATAGCCAATCGGTAGTTAAGTGATTCAGTAACTTCTCTGTAGAACTATCTGGTACAAAGCCATACCGGTACTGCTCTTTCCGAATTAGATCATTTTCCCTAAATATTCCTGAAGTTGGCAGTTCACAATTTTTTCTAAAACTCTTGAGAGTATATTAGTTACGCTGATTGGTCTGTAATTAGTGGCCTGTTGTAGATCACCTGATTTAAATATAGGGGTAATTATAGAATGTTTCCATGCAGATGGAAACACATTTTTGCTAATACTAGTGTTAAATAGATGTGCAACTGCAGGAGCAATAACAGGAGCTATCATTTTGATAATGTTGCCATTTATACCATCCTGTCCAGCTGTAGTTCTACACGAGGCGTTTTGTAGTCTAGAGAGCACGTCATCAGTAGATACTGGTTTGATTGTAAATGGTTCAAAGTTAAACTCCCTCGGATAGGGGTCTGCGCCCCCCAACAAATCATCCTCACTTAAATCATGCGACACATTATTAGAAAAGGGAATCTGCTATTTTTTGAGGAGCGGTGGAAAAAAATTTGTTCAGTGTTTCCGATATTAGGGCATCATCGGTCGTTATGACATTGTTTGACGCTATTCTTATAGATTTAATTAGAGTTTTTGGTTTCCAATTTGTTAAATGGGTTGCTAGGGTGGTTATTTTCTTTACATCGGTGGTTGCCGTATCTAATACAGTATTTCTATAGAAGTTTCTCTCGCTTTCTCTCAAATCCTGGATTATCTTATTTCGTGCCACTTTGTATCTATTCCATTCATTGCCATCGTTGGAGGCAATGGCAGACCTAAACATGGTGTTCTTATCCGCTATCCTACGTTTTATTTCCGGAGTTATCCACGGTTTACTTTCCCGGACTCTAAATGTTTTAATCGGAGCGTGTCTTTCAAGCGCATCGACAATTAATGTTGTCAGACCTGTAACAATATCGTCAGTTGATTCTAATTTTTCTAGGTTATGAAATGGTAAGTGACAACAGTCTAAAAAGAATTCATTCGAGTCAAAGAACTTGTAAAAACGTTTTGATATTAATTTCCGTGGGGTCTTTTGTGGATTGGATTTGAAGAACGTTCCTATTGCGAAATGATCACTTATATCATTCCAGATGGTTTTCGTGTGGCAATGAAGATGGGGATTATTGGTATATGTGTGATAGATTTTCTGAGTGGAGAGTTATCCTAGTAGGGATTTCAAACGATTTGCTCCATTCCATATGCTCCCAAGCACTGATCTAATAAGCGTAAATATTACTTTGTTTTGCCCTGCAAATTTTAAGTCTCCAGTTAGAATGATCCTGGCATTGTTACTATAGGACGCCAATGTATCCGAAATTGATTCAAAAAATGTATATCAGGAGCATCAGGTGGCCTATATACGCACGATACATATAGATAAGGTTCAGGATGACAACTTATCTTTAGCCCTAGATACTCGTGGTCTCTTTGGGACACTTGCTTATGGAGTGAACAATTAATACCCTCTTTAACATATATAGCTATGCCTCCCCCATTGTCCCTAAATGTTCGATCTAATCTAAACAGTTTGAAGTTGGGAATACAAATATTATCGTCAAAAATAGAGAAATCGAGCCACGTTTCAGTTAGGCAAATTATGTCGTAGTCCTGTATACCGGCACCCATCAGCAGTCCTACTTTATGTCTTAAGCTTCTAATATTAAGATGTATTATTTTGATATATTGTGCATTTGGACGGGTACACAGAATAGAGCACAACGGATTAGCGCACAACGGAATACAGCACACATTTTCGTGTCGCGGACATTGCCGAAGCGTGGCGGTGTTGCCAAATGAAGTGTTGTGTTGTGTTCCGTTTCAGAACGGATTACCGCACACACGTTAATTTGTGTGACCTATTCCGGTTGAGAACGGAGTACAGCACAATGTGTTGTTCTCAGTGTTGTTCTCAGCATGACTCTTGACACAGGGCAATAGGTTTATAAATGCAGCCTTATTGAAATGGTAATCCATGTTTGATAGAGATTGTTATGTAAAAAATAAAAATAAATAGTAAATACAAGATAGCCTATCTATAAAAAATCGAGGAATTATGATAAAATGTTTTGTTTTTTTTTAACTATAATCTAGGCCAAAAACATTTAATTGTCGTGGCTGGGCCCTCAAATACTAAGGAGGTCGGAGATTGTTGACATTGCGATGCTCTGTACGTTTTGTACTCATTTGTATTGGTCACTTGCTATTGCCACTACTGACAGATCACTGACCTTGGCACAACATAAACCTGCTTATCCACCCTGCAGCTACCGGCCTTCACTAGTGTCCGCTCCGTCCACGACCACGCGCATCTTGGTTCCCAGCTGTGCTCCTCGTCACACGAGCATAAGTTAGCATAAGTTAGCATAAGTTAGCATAAGCATAAGCACTCCAGCTAGCCCAAAAAGAAAACGCGCGGATAGAACCGAATGATCCGGGTTCGACTCCAAAACGAATAATTTTTAAATTTAATTCTTTGTATGTTATAATTTGACACGTATCATACTAGGCTAACAAAGATTGCGTTCCGTTACATGCTATAAAGTGAATATGTTTTCACATCATGTGCGAGGCGTAATCTTAATATGAACTGATGACCTTTGCAGATCATACTACTAGGAAAACGCTCAGTTGGACGCGTTGTTGAGCGAGCACCGGTACGTGCAACACGACCCGAGTACGACATTCCCATAATGTTACATACCAATAAGTCTTTAAGGTCTTGACTGATTTAGCTGAAAATTTGTAAAATAGGAGAGAATGGATAAAATCCACCGCCATCTAGAGGACCTTGACATTATTTCTTTGGGAAAACTATTTTAACTCTTGATTACTTCTAGGTAGCAGTACATAGTGACCAGAATTCTTGTGCGACTTTTCGTTGCCATGGTAACGTTACTTTTGTTAAAATGTAATTTCTATCTACACTACTTATCGGATCAAAATAAAATTAACATATTCGTGACCGGACGGACATTCTAAATGATTTGGCTACCTCAGATTTTGTCGCCGTTTAGTTTAAAAAAAAAAACTTTAGATTAACTTTAATGTTACTTTGGTGTGATGAAAGGAATGCCAAAAGGCTGGATCATGTGAGAAACATGTAGAGATAGGGTAGGAGACCAACAGCTTACCTGAAGTGGAGTAGGCGCGCCGTGATAGAAGACATAAAACACAAATAAACAAAAACACTACATTTCAAACGTTTCGGTCTACGTGACCTTCCTCAGTGAGTAGAGAAGAGTTACTGAGGTGAAAAACTAAAGCTAGGTAGCCGTTGGCTAGGGTGGGGGTGGGGTGAAGTGAAAGATGAGTGGGGGGTGTGGAATGGGTGACAGGGAGGGGTAGAGAGGAGGAGAGGGAGGACTACCTAAGGTTTAAGTTAGGTTTGTGGCGCGATTTGCAAATCCATTGGTAGGCCAGTTCCCATCTTCTCAGTTCTCCATCGTGTACAGTGGGAGGGAGTGACCTGATGACACAAACTGTGAAACAGGTCACGAAGGGAAGGCCATGCCCATTGGCATGCAATGCCACAGGTTTCTCGAGGTTCTCCTCTCTTACATCCTGTCTGTGCCCATTCATTCGGGTTCGGAGAGTATTAGTGGTAAGTCCAACATACTCGGCGGGACATCGGGTGCATCGAAGTTGGTAGACGATGTTGCTAGTGCCACAGTTGTTGTTGTTGCGTATGTCATAGGTCTTATTAGTGAGGTGGGCAGAGAAGGTCTTGACTGGTTCATGCATGGGGCACGTCTTGCATCTGGGTCTGTGGCAAGGGGAGGAAACCGTGCATGACCGCTTCTCCTTGTTGGACCTTCTGTGGATCTCTCCTCACTAATAAGTCACCAAGGTTGGGGGGACGCTTAAATGCCACCCTAGGGATATTCTGGCTGAGATCTTGAGTCATGGGTGACGCAGCCAGGATTGTGACTCCCCCCTTGAAGGATGGCATTTAAACGTTGGAGACCAGGGTGCCACCTGGTGACTAGCGGGACGATGTCGGTCTTGGTGTTAGGTTGAGTGGGTGGTGGTGTGACGGTGTGCTGTCTGGTCAGTCGTTGATGGACCTGTTCCTCCGAATAACCTCTGTTGACGAAAGCACGGAGTATCTTCTGGAGGTAGCACTCCAGATCCTGTTCCGTGGAACAAATTCTGCGACCGCGGGCAGCCAGCGAGGAGGGTAGGGAACGTTTCGTGTGGGCAGGGTGGCAGCTTTCTCTGTGTAGGTACAGCTGTTGGTTGGTAGGTTTGAGAGAACAACAACTGTGGCACTAGCAACATCGTCTACCAACTTCGATGCACCCGATGTCCCGCCGAGTATGTTGGACTTACCACTAATACTCTCCGAACCCGAATGAATGGGCACAGACAGGATGTAAGAGAGGAGAACCTCGAGAAACCTGTGGCATTGCATGCCAATGGGCATGGCCTTCCCTTCGTGACCTGTTTCACAGTTTGTGTCATCAGGTCACTCCCTCCCACTGTACACGATGGAGAACTGAGTCCCTCCCACTGTACAAAGGGATTTGCAAATCGCGCCACAAACCTAACTTAAACCTTAGGTAGTCCTCCCTCTCCTCCTCTCTACCCCTCCCTGTCACCCATTCCACACCCCCCACTCATCTTTCACTTCACCCCACCCCCACCCTAGCCAACGGCTACCTAGCTTAGTTTTTCACCTCAGAACTCTTCTCTACTCACTGAGGAAGGTCACGTAGACCGAAACGTTTGAAATGTAGTGTTATTTGTTTATTTGTGTTTATGTCTTCTATCACGGCGCGCCTACTCCACTTCAGGTAAGCTGTTGGTCTCCTACCCTATCTCTACATGTTTCTCACATTTAATGTTACTTTATAAAATTTTGAACGATTTTGCCACAAAACTAATGGCATTCAATCGGGAACGAAACTTGCGGATGGTCAAAATTTCAACTCGATCCGAGCCTCCGTTCAACCGCTATCATGAGCCAAAAAAGCTGTGCGACTTTCCGTTGCCATGGTAACGGGACTTTGTTATAATGTAATTTCCATCTACACTACTTATCGGATCAAAATAAAAATAACATATTCGTGATCGGACGGACATTCTAAATGATTTGGCCACCTCAGATTTTGTCGCCGTTTAGTTTAAAAAAAACCTTTTGATTAACTTTAATGTAACTTTTTAACTTTTTGAACGATTTTGCCACAAAACTATACAGCAACCCGCCTAGGTGGTATGTACATGTGTGCAAAATTTCAGGTCGATCAGAGAAACGGTGCGACCTGTATCGAAGCAGTAACAGAAAAAAAAACAAAAAAAACAGACATTCGAGCCATTCGCTCCCTCAATAATTTAGCATTTTCCATCGAATTTATATCGTATGCACGATTATGAATATGCTGTGTACGTTTCTTATTGGGCTCAGCGTGGAAAATAAAATGGTTGATTCAAGCTTAAAAGCTTACACAAAGAACATAATGTCTTACTGTTGCCGTGTTCATAGCAAACAGTAAACAACAAACATGTACTATGCATTGAGTGGTTTTCTGCATTAGCTGAACAGTTTTACTCTGTGGCCAATGAAATTGTTATTTCGAACATAAATAACCATCCTGTCCCTCAAAAGATCATATCGCCAGAGTGCGCCACTTGCTGGGGCTGAAAAGGCCTAAAATAGCTGCAAAACATGCATTCGAATATCAGTAGTTTAGCGGTAACTACACACACGATTTTGATCAATTTGATTTTATTTTGAAGATAAATGTTGAAATTGGGACTTGTGTGATATACATTTTCCATTACAATGTTTGTAATTTTTTTTATAAAGCTCCAAATTGAAGGTAAATTTTCAAAATATTGTCCAAGTTCGCAATTTTTTATTAGCCTATATTATAAAAAAGTTTGAAAATCGACATCGACAGTCCTAGTAAATTTTATCGTGAAAAGAGTAAAAAAAAAAATATGCCGATATATGACAATTGTGGGTCGAGTTCCAACTGATATGCGGGGACACTGCATCGCGCCGATATTATAGCTACTCCTGTGCAGCCTTAAACTGCTTAAATCTATTGTGCCTGCAGATTTAGGTAGGTCCCAATAGTGATGTAAAATGCTCGAGCATTTTCTTTTGGAGAATATTCTCGGGAATATTCTCAAGAATATTCTCGAGCACGAGCATTTTCCGAGCATATTCTAAAAACTTCATATTTGCGTAATAAACTGTCTTACAGCACAATTAGATAATTTTTTTCAATTTATTTGAAATTGTAATGTACCATATTTCATGTTACTTGAACTTTCTCTTAATCTGATTGGAGAATTGTGAATTTTGAATGGGCTACTAGGCCTACTTGCGAGTTACAAGTTTCGGTCTTGTCTAGTTTAATTGGAAAATGTTTGTAGCTTGGTGATTGTGTTCCGATGTAGGAAACTAGGGAATAATAATTCAAAAAAACAAGAACTAGGCCTATACTCAAATAACAAAAGGCTTATGCATTATAATTCTTGAAAAAAAATTAAGTAGGCCTAGGCCTACAAGAAAGTATTTTTTTACCGGGGTATTACATTAAAAATTAAATAAAATCATTCGACTATTCACTGTACCACATTATTGTGTGTGTACCTGGCCTACTGTTGTTTTGAAGCCAGAGGCCTAGAGCACAAAGTGCCTATCTTACTACAAAAAGTGAAGTTTGGCCATAGCCTTCATAAACATTCTTAAAAAAGTGGGAAATGATATATTTTTAAAGTTTCAACTATTTGTTAGCATTGCAGACATTGGGAAGAAAATGCTCAAATATGCTCCGAGCATAATCTTTCAGAGAATATTCTCAGAATATTCTCATGCACTGAGAATATTCTTTGGAGAATATTCTCGACTCACATCTCTAGGTCCCAAAGATCAAAATCAGTCTGAAGGACGTTCATTCTTAAATTAAACTTCCACTGAATTTTCCACACCCTCAACTCACAAGTGCCTCTTTGAGCACCAGAAGCCTTTTGGGCAAACCCTTTAGTAATAATATCTGAACATTAAACTCCCAAAATAACTATAGTTATGTAAAAAAAAATTCACCTTCGGCAAAAAGGCCTCCGGCAGTTGGGGCTTTGCCCCAGACCCCCTCGAAGCTCGCACTTCGCGCTTGGTGCGGACGAATGCAAAATATTTTCAGGTGTCCACCTTTCACATTTTCAAAAGTTGGCAACTCTACGATCCTCACATATGCGGCAGAAACCTGGACTATGGGTGACAGAGAAGAAAGCCAAATACAGGCGGCAGAGATAAGATTCCTGAGGAGCACAGTTGTCAACACAAGAAGAGATAGAATTAGAAATACGAACATCAGAGAGATGCTTGGGGTGGAGAAGTTAGGTGACAGGATGGAAATTTAGTAGGCCTACCTATTTTAAATAGGTATAAGCTTTTTGGGCAGGCTACACCTACTGTAATAACCCCGTGTTACCTTACCGTTTCGGAAAAACCACTGATAAGGACGGAGTTGCGTCTTACTTCCGCCAATTCAACAACGGTCAAATTAAACACATTTCTTGCGTAGCTGTATTCTTCAGCTAGTGGGTCGTCCGTTATATGGAATACTAAAGGGTCGTCTGTGGACTTCCAGCAAGAAAGTATGTAACTTCAAAGATCCCCCATTCAAATTTGTAAAATTTGTAAGCTTACCTGGAAATTGAGAAACATTTTTAACAATGTCAAATCATGGGTTCCCTTCCCACACACAACTACAAATAAGTAAAAAATTAAAATTGAACTTTTTGTTTTCTGAACTGATTAGGTGGCCTCTCCTCAGGAATACCCCCAGGGGTGCAATTTCATGTACAAATAGAGCCAATGACTGCTAATGAGCGATGCTGACATTCCAACAACATCGATCAGAAAGAGGAACTCCAGACCCGGTACCTTAAACAAATAAACATCTATGTCAAATAATATTATACATTTTGATGAATAAAAAGTGAAACAGTCGCTCTAGGCCAACTACGCCTACACTCACTAGAGAGATTTAGCAAAGCATTTCCAAGCCCCTAACACTCCATAGCGGCAGTGGCTGGAAAATATTGCAAATTGAAGGCTGTGAGAGCCCCCATTTTTATGGCAAGAAGTCGAACTTGTCAGCTGGTTGTCAGTATAAACAGTACTGACAGATAGGATTTTCTAAGACAATGTGCAATTATTATTAGCTAGATGTGTTTTTATTTTATTGTATGTTATTAAATTTGTCATTATATAAGATACATGCGAAAATACACTTTGAATAACATCAGACGTGTTATTTCTACAGGGATTAGCCCGTGTAAGTATCTCTTAACCTATAAGAAAATAAACAAATCCGGATTTCTTTGGGTATCGTATATTGCTTACAAACAGACACAGCCGCGTAGCAAATCCAAACATATAGCACAAAAACACAACAAACATATATTAACATAGCAAATACACATAAACGGAGGCTAAAGGAGGCTGCCTGATGTCTGTAGTGATGATGTCATCAGTGCTCCCAGCATTGACTTCCCGGCGATTGGAAGGAGTTTGCCCCCAAGCCATAGAACTTTTGGGTGGGCATGATTGTGGTAAAATTTTTTCATTTTTTTTGAATATATTTTTTATTGAGATCAAGATGGCAGTGTTTGTTAGATGTGTCGACCTTGGCTGGGAGACGGAGTTTTATGTTTGTTGGTTTGTTGCCTTTGAAGGGTACTGAAAGTACCCGAAATATTGCTTTTCCATTAATTTAATATAATAATTTACTAAAGAACATGCAGAGTCCAATTATTGTTTAAAATTTATAAAATACAATACTGTCAGATACTTATAATAATAGCAATAGGTCTGGGCCCTAGGGCCTACCCATGAGAATTCAGTAATGACCACATGGGCAATGAGCATATAAATAACATTAAAAGTAAAACTGATTTAAAAAATTATACATATAGGCCTAGGCCTAATGAAAATGATCACAGATAGTTTGGGACCATGGTTTGACAAGTTAAATAACATTATAGGCCTACAATAAATTAGGAAAATGCTCTGTGTGATGCGTTGATAAGCAAGCTTGTCCACCGTCAACGCATATTAGGCCTATTGTTTTTATAATTGTTAAAGTAGGGTACACCCCAGTGCATCCATTGTAGAGTGGAAAATAAATGGGCAATTCCACGGTACCTAACAGAATTTACGAATCAGACAGATTTAAACACACTGTAATTATTTATACTGATTATTGCAAGTAAGTTTTTGCACATCTTATAATTGCAAATAACAACTAAAAGTTGACTTTTAATTAGCAATAAAATTTTCTTTAAAAATACTTATATTTAATTGATATAGGCCTAGGCCTAAAGCTAATTATGTCCGTTGTAACAGAATTACATAGAAAAAGCCATGGTAAAAGTTGGTTCAATCAATCAGAAATTCCGGGTGAAATTGAGTTAAATTGGAATAATTGTATTGATTAAACACATAGGCTTACAACAAAGGTTAGATACAAAAACAAATTACGAGTGTGAAACTCAATCAACATGATTCATAGAAAAAGGAGCTATACATAATTCATTTTTAAAGCACGTCATAGTGTTGAATTTAACAATAGGCCTACCTGAGGCATTTAGTTCTCATAATAGTCATCTTTAAATTAGCCTATTACATTTTTATAGGCCTACATTTTTTTTAAATTAGCATTTAGGGAATGATGTTTATGAAACATACCGGTACTATATCATTTCTATAAATGACAAACTTTATTGTAAATATTTAATTTCTTTATTTTTATGGTCACTTAGTGTTGGAATTGCCCAAATGTGGTTTTACACATTGCTTTGCTGATTCATAAAAAGAATGGATTTAGTTAAACTCTGACGAAACATTTTTTGTGTGTAGAGATAGACTGTGAACATTTGCAATGTGATGGAATTAACTTTAATGTATTCCTTCATTATCATTTTCATTAAAATTATGATGTGGTTGGCTGGGAACCATTATCAAGAGAATGATCTTCTAAATCAGCAAAGAGAGAACACTTGCCAAGGGAGTTCAACACCTGTTTTTCCAATTTCAAACCCCACTGATTTCCCCCTAGGTGGTTTACCACAGTTTTCAGCATCATTTGCCTTGTGAACTTCTCTGGGGGTGTACATAGAGTTACTACGTCACTTGATGGTAACACAAGACCACCATTATTTTTCTAGATAAAAAGTCCGAATAAGGAATTTGAACATTGTTCGTGGATGTCAGAGCTGTACAGCAATCTACACATGTTACTTTTTCATGACTGCCCTTACTACAAATCCTGCTATGTATACAACAATGTTCTGTGAGAACTCGGACATGGCGGATTGTAAAATGGCATATGAGTTTTTCATCGGCCATCTCTACTTGCTTCTCGTTTTGTTCGATTTCATTCTACGAGCTGTAGAGAAATTTGTGGTATCAAACCCACTTCTGGTGTATTTATTTCCTTGATGATTAAATTTTTTGACCACGAAAAGTAGTGGTGTCGAGTTTTGTGCGATACAATTCCCTGAAGATTTACATTTAATTTAATTTTGTACCAGCAGTTGGCAATATGCTGTTTTTAAACTGTAGTGATGACGGATATTGTTCCATCCGAAACGCGACCTGACTGGGCAAAAAAATAACTCTATGTGGTCTTGTGAAAATTTGTAAGTTGCCAAGGTTTATTGTAGTTTCCCTGTGACTACAAGATCAGCATATAAACCTCTTAGGTTTTAACCAAAGACACAAGAATCCAGGTTTGGCGTCTTCTTAGGTGTATCTAGAGTGGTTTTCCAAAGATTTAAGTCCTTAGGTATTTTCAATTTTATCGAAAAGGGGTTTTCCACTTATCTTTTTTTGACTCACGCATTACTGACTTAAAACCCTTTTGCCAGAGGATTTTTCGAATTTAACAAAATCGAAAAGGCGATCAAACATGGAGCAAAACTCTGCAGAAAGCACGACATTCTTTAATTCTGCTATTTGCAAATCATCAGCTAGGAAAAACAGTGCATTGGCAACAGAACTACTTAGTACCTGAGTAGCAAGTTTCACCTTCATTTTTTGAGTATGAAATTGAATATGATTTCTTGTTAACTTGTTTGCAAGTCGTAGTCCTTCACTAGTCTGCAGTGTCTCCAACTTTTCAATATTCCCAACAAATGTATTCGTTATTTCTCATTAACTTTAACATATCACTGCATCTGGCATAACGTAAAACATTAGAACCAGTTGAGGATGTGGGAAAAACTTGTATTAAGAGTGTCTAAGCATGTTGACTCTATTTTTGGGACCCAAAAGGTTTGCCATTGCAAAATTACTTGATAGACCATCAAATGTTAACGACACAGCTGTAACACCATTATCATGCAATTTTTCCAAGCTCTGCTTTACAAGAGCTGCTTTTGTTGAAGAATTAATACCATCGATCAGGAAAATAGCCAATTGGTATTTTTCCAGGAAGTGTTTACACCTACAGCCCTAATTACCAAGGCTTCTTTAGCCTCGGTATGCGTGTCGTTGCATATGCCTTCCCCAAGATCTGCATATCCAATAAATTCTTTGCCATCCCAATCCATCCTTTTCCTGATAGCCATTTCATCGAACATAACTGCACAGTAAATAGGATAATTCGTGTTACTAACACGTTCCTTAATAGCTTCAAATGCTTCTGACGTAAAACCTGGTTTGCCATCAACTGAACAATACCACGTTCGAATCGTTTCCTTATGTGGGAGGCAAAATCCTAATGATTCTCTGACATAATCATATGCTGCCGGAGAGTAAAAATAAAGTGTTAAAGCAAACGATTTAAGAGTATTGCTGTACTCCACACATTTGTTATTCTTGAGCCTCAAAAAAATTCCTGGCAAACATCTGTGAAAAATTCACTTATAAGGTTGGATGCATGTTCATTTATTAACTTTTCTGTATTAAGAGTTTGTAGCAACTCTTTCATTGTTGATATCTTATTTTTTTGAACTTTACCTTTTGCTGTTACCATTTTTAATTTATTTCTCGTTGTTGTCAATTGTTGATTTTTTCTTTCTAATATAGTATCATATTTTTTTTTTTAGTTTACTAGGACTGTATTGTGTACACAATGAACTCTTTTTAAAAAATCACTTGAAAAAGTTCCTTACTGCTAAAAGTTTTTATACCATTAAAGAATTCCTAAGTGAGTAAATACACTTGTGAATGCCTATAGGCTTACTAATGATTACGCATTCACTTAATTACCAATGTAACTAATGCAGGCCTCTTTTAACTTTTAATTTTAATTTAATGATACCTGCACCTAGCAACTAGTAAGAATGTTACAACGTTATGTATGATGATCTGTATATATAGCTATATATTTATTTGTGTTTAATTGGTATAGGTAGTATGTTGTTATATTATTATATTAGTCACTAGGCTTATCCTAGTTTTAGCATAGTTTTTACAATGCCTATATATGTACACTGTACCGATCCAATCGCAAATAAATACTCTACTTACTCTACCCCTATACATGGTCGTGATGTTTTAGAGGTAAAATGTAGATGGCACTGGGGTTTCTTGATAAGACTGTGGCTGTGGGTGCTTTTTATGGGCTGCTTGACTTCTCTTTTTCATTGCAGATGTACTTCTTTCTTTAGATTCCTGAAATGTATTGTATAGCATACAATAAAGTAATGTGTGTAGCCATAGAGGCAGATTTATATGTTGTAGACACAGTATAAGGACAGTTTTTAAACCTACCTTATTTTTAAAAGTTGTAGGAATTTAAATTTGGGTTGGGACGCATCTCCACCAACTTCCGAAAAATTCACATAGCCTTTTAAAAAAAAAACTATCTTGGTCAAATGTTCCGAACAGACCCAATGATGTAACTTTGGTGTAAAATTTTCCCGGCGGAGTGCATGGCACCACTTTTTGAGTAACTCAGAATTTTTCATAGGAAACCTGTGAAAAGTGTCAAGTTAATAATGTCTGCATGCTGCTCAACAGAATGATAGGCGACCGATAGCCTAAATAAATTTAATTTCACTTCACTTCTGTAGTAGGTAGTTGCCAAAGATTAGATCTATGCATAAGTGTGTGATAACATTAAATCCTATTGAAAGTTCTCTAAGGTTAATAAGTATAAACAATATTTGGACTCATCATGTTCTTTTAATAAATTAATATATTAAATTACAGCAATCTAAGGTATTAAATAAAGATAATGGGCAAGACTAATAAGTTGTTTTCAATATGCAAACAACCAATGGGTAGGCCTATCATAGTTGCCATGGTGAAAACAAGTTAGGCCTAGTAGCTTGCTATGGGCATATCTCAAATCTCTATTTTAGCCTACTTTGCTGACTAAACACAACAATAGCAAAAATAGGCCCAAATCGGCCAAATTTGAGATTTCAAATACTACATATGCCCTAAATGTTATTTATCCCAGGTTCATAACCGGGCCTAACCCCGCTTCAAAAATTTCCCCCATTGATTCACAACTCATTCCAATTCCATTGCTGTTTAAAACCTAGTGTAAACCAAAAGTTGTTTGTAAGGTATGTTTAGGAACAGCTGCTGTGCTGTCCATTTATCTGCAAAATGAAAATAGGCCTAGGGCATTAGTCCTGATAAATGAAGTGTAGGTCTAGTCGAGGCCTAGTAGGACCTGTAAGTTTTTTTCTTCAATAGATATTACTATGGTAGGCCTACATAATAATCTATAATCTCTTGCAAAAAGTGGGAACTATAGTACCAATCAAATGAAAAAGTGGTAAATTATGGTTGGCAGTGGCAACTTTTTAACAAGGCGATTTTTTGGGGAACAGTAGGTTGGGGGGGGGGGAGGGGGCGCGAAGCGCGTTTGTTTTTCAAATTATCACTATTATTATTAAAACATACACGCTTCGCCCCCATCACTCCCCCTAACCTACTTCTCCCCCTGTTAAAAAGTTGGCACAAAGTCATGCCACCATAAAAAGTATACCCAAAAGTTAGGTTGGGGGATCAGATGTCAGGTAGGGCCCAATTGGTAGATAGTGAGTACAGGGCAAAACTCAGCGGCCTTAGACCCTGCTTAATTTTAGTTCGGCTATAGAAAGGCTAGGATTATATGTTGGGCGTAATAATAATTGAATTTGAAGCCTGCAAATGCGTGGCAAGGTTCGAATTTTAGGTTTTGAAATTTGTGTCTTGTATTACGTCAAATCTACCTACCGATAAAATGATATGTTATTCCCCTTTTCATATCTGTTTTGTGCAGTTAACTGCACAACATGACATCACCATTTTCAGTATTTATTGCCACTTCAGTGGCTATTTAAAAGAAAAATAGTTATTGTGTCCATGCCTACGAGCCTGAGCTGCCATAAAAAATGGCGGATCTTCGCGGGTTCAATTTGCAATAGCGTTCGCAGCGCTCATGCGGCGTCTAGAGAATACAGTATATAATATTCCCAAGTCTTTGAGCATTTCAAACTGCGTGGTGCAATCGCTTTAAGTCAAACCGATTTAAAAAACCTTGGTAACCTATCGAATTTGGGCCAAATCGGTTTCATTTCAATCCAGTTGATCAATTGAGTTGAAACTTATCAATCGCATTGAAAAACCTTGATAAATATACGTCAAACCGACTGCAGAGTTGCTGCGCGCGCAGTTTCACTGCCTTATGTGAAATTAGATTTCAATTCACTTACGAATCGATTTTTTTGAAAGCAGCTTCAAATATGCTCGATAAAATTTGTTTTTCAACCCAGTTTGAATTCAAACAGTTTACGTACGTATTTGCCATGGAGACATTTAAAAACGAAGTCGACGTGCCTTGTTACTTATGGGATGATCGCCGTCATTGAAACCAATACCGCAAGCGTAGTACACGCGCCGCCGGGCCCCAGCGCTTCGATAGACTTTTTTCGCGAATAGCTAGGCCCTACTAAACAAAATACAAGATTACAAATCAAAAACAAAGTAAACTTACTTTGCCACGGTCTACCTGCAATTGGAGAAGTAGAAACTCTGCAATTAAAAATCAATTCATTCTTAAAGTAGCAGGTGATGCAATCCAAAAAATGTAGCCTATTTCTGTACTTGGCGGGTCCAACTTTTTAACGTTTTTTTTTTTACCAAAAAGAACTGAAAAACACCTGTAAAATTTTGTGTAACTTGTAAATAAAGGTTTCATGAAAAAAAATTAACACATCCCCATGTTCATTTCAGGAGCGTCGATTGACGCTGTCTAGGCCTAGCCCTATGCCACAAAGGACTACGCCTAGCTGCCCCAGAAATTGTATACACTGCAAGCACAGATAATAGAGTACACTGCAAGCAAGACTGCAAGACCAAAGGCATAGATATCTTAACACCTATAGGGGATGTCTACGACCAAAGGCAAGTGCCATTGATATTAAACCCCCATTGTAGGGTAGATGAGCAGTGTCCAATACATCCGCACAGAAGCGAGCGTAGCAAATTGAAGCGTCGAAAATCCAGTTCAAAATGGCGATTTGGCGTTTTAATCTATGATTTTTTAAAAACAAGTATTTTACTGGATTGTTTGATATTCGGATTTAAAAACAAAGTGGCTGACATCTGGTGAGCGAAGCGCGAACCCGCCGGGAAATAGCATTAAGTTGAGATATGGCCGCTTTTAATTATGTTTTCCTATGCACTTGCATGGATCACGACTGAAATAAACACTCAATAAAAACAAAACTACACACCAATTTATGAAATTGAGTTTGTAAGTCTAGTGGAATATCTGTAGCCACATCGTATACATCCTTTGATAGGAAAATTTTTAATGAAAAAAGCGTGAAAATTGAACTTTGGGAACGGTAACATTTTGAAGTAACGCGGAGTAGGGTAGGATGTTTTCGTCGTTTAATAGGGGAAAAAATATTGTAGGGACGTTTAAGGGTCTGTCCATGGTTTCTCTTGTGACCCTTTGCCCAAAAATTTTGAGTATTACTTAGATCACAGTTTTTTATTTATTGGAGCGTTTTCTGTCAAATTTGTGTAAATAATTCAAGTTAAAAATAATTTATTAATGTTCAAAATCTCAAACAGATTGGTACATCCCAAAAACTTACAAAAAATTAAAGTTCATCAGTTTCCTCTTGTGACAAGGTAAGCACACTGAAATGTACATGTCAAGTTTCAAGTCCTGGCCTATCAAATCTTTCTTCATTTTGAAATAAAAAACTTGTCTGATCACCAATCCCTAATTAATGTATTAAACAACACTTGATTTGTTAACATTGGGTTAAGATAATGACTTATTCATATTTATACTAAACATGTATGGTTTCTCTTGTGGACAGTTTCTCTTGTGACATATGTGAAACCAGTATTAAGCAAGGTTAATATTAGTTACAAAGCATTGGTTTTTATCAATCAATAGTCTACTGTCATTAGAGAAGCAAAAAAGATAAATTACAGGCAGAGTGGAATAATATATATTACAAAACAAATGGTAAAATGTTAACAATCAATTGGTTAACTACTGAAATATATGAGATCGATTATTAGCTAAACAGTTAAAAACAAGTGTAAAAGTGCAAGTGTTAGTAAAAGCATTTATGATGGATTTATGGGCCATGTTGAATTATAAGATTTTTCAACATCAAAAGAGGGTTAACACAAAATATTTATAGGGAATGAGCAATGAAAAAAACACGCTGAAAATTTCCCCAGCTTCAACGCAAAAGATAGCTACACGCGGAACGCCCTGAATACGTAAAATAAATTAGGGGCTGCATTCAGTTTGGCTAAAAAAAGTGTTCTTTGCCAGGGGGGCCTATAGCAAAATCATTGATAGCAGGCCACATAAAATCGGTTTGGCCCCCAAACTTTCATAAAATATAACTCAAAAGTCAAAACGGTTTAGTTTTAGCGTTAGTTTAGCCATTTGATAGGCATAGAGCTGTAAAGTGAACCAGATATTTGATAAAATTTGTTTAGGCTATAAAATTAACAGGCTCGCTTAGTTTTTTAAACAGTCTAGGCCTAGGTCTAAGCCCAACACCTCTGGACTTGTACCTACCCCTACCTAGAATCATAGGTCTTTTGCCTACATTTAAACCACTTAGTTCCCGTGACTAGGCTTAGGGCCCCGTAAAAGTATTATCTCTAAAAGTTACCCATGTCATGTCCCGCCTAAAAGTTGTTAACATATCAATTCTAGGACCTACTGTTAAAAGTTCTACCTTGCCTAAGCCTAGCATTTCTAACCCTATTCTGGCCCGGATTCCATTTCCATTAGTGATTCTGAATCTAGATCTAAGTATTTTACAGTAGGCCTATTATAACATGCATATTATTTCAATGGAGCCTAAAATGTTGATGTTTTACTATACATAATGGGAATTAATCTTAGAACAACAACAACAACAACAACAACAACAACAACAACAACAACAACAACAACAAGTAGAACCATGTGCTTAAAAAATGTGGTTTCTCTTTCTTCGGTTTCCTCTTGTGACCGATATTGAGATCTAACTAGAAGGCTGTGTATTGAACTCAGGTTGATGCCACTTACACCATCTATTTAGTGTGGCATGAACTAGCACTGTGCCAAGTTTTGGGTCAATAAATGCAATACTCTGTTCTTACAGCTAGTTGAATCACTATTTGGTTTCTCTTGTGACAGCTTCAAATACAGATTTGAAAATCATATTTCCACAAATCTTCTTTTATTTTTAGGGGTTTAAAGATAGTAGATTAATAAAATATACACTTTGCTGAATAACTGGGTACAATTTTTTTTTATATAAGTCAATTAGAAAACTTTTGATAAACATCCAAAGTTAAACATTATTTTCCGGCGTTTTTCCGTTTTAAAAATTTCCACGTTTAACTTTGTTTTGAACACACATGTATTAAAATAAACTTCACAAGGCATAATAAATAAGATAGTGTGATCTTTTGTGATTAATTTGATGTATCATACTTAGTTGTAACATTATTTTTATATTTTGTTATTTTGGATACTTTCTCATGGACATCCCCTTAAATAGTATAAGATTATATTAAACTATCTATGAATGAAATAAAATGGTAGGATTGTTAAAAACACGTGATGATGGTGCATCAGCTTGTCATGAGTTCGTTCATTTCTAGGCCTACAAGTGGGCGTGTGTGTACACTTTGCTCTCAAAGTAGGATGTTTTGTCTGTTAAATCGTGAAAAAAATACTGTAGGTGACGTTTAAATAAAGTAACATTATTTTAAAACTATCTAGGAATGAAATAAAATTGCAAGATTGCTAAAAACATGCGATGATCGAGCATCAGCTAGTCATAAAGGTCGCTCATTTAGGCCTATAAGTGGGCGTGTGTACACACACCACATCAATCATTGTTTGATATTTCGAGCGTTCTCGCCAACTTATTTAATATAAACTATCGCTGATCAATACCAGTAATATTACGCCCATGGAGAATAGATTCTGATAGGTCTAACAATAATTTGAGCACAAAATTGTTTCTCAGACAGATCTAGGCGTTCCGTAGGAGGGCCTATAGGCCCTAGCTGCTAGTTTCCGAGCTAAGCACCACCAACGACGTACGTTAGGTTGCGGGAAACAGCTTTTTCCGAATAAATGGGTTAACGAAATGGCTGTAGGTCTAGTCTATTAGAAATTACACGGATGCAAGTAAAATAATTTTCTATAATTTTGTCACACATGGCCCGGAACTATCTGGTTTTGTAGGAAATCAAATCGGGACCGATCCGGAAAAGTAGGCCTAAATTGACTCTTCGGAAAAGGAAATAAATATATTTCAATGAGTTGCAGGATGACTTTGAACATCACAACAGGCTAATTAATGTCATAACATTAATTTACATCCTAATTACATATCACAACATTCACCAACGATTGATTATTGAGCATTCAAATCGTCAGTTTATACACGGCTGCTTAGGGAAGAACTACTCCTGATGCTACTCCGGCCGGCCATGATGCGCGTTACGCCCACCGACAGTGCTGCCCCTGGATTTCACTTTAAACGCCTATGATTTTAGGCTTTAGCTTGTGCAGCATGGAATTGAACAAACAGAAACAATACGAAGTTATTGCATAAGGGAATTTAGTAATCATTTAATGTTAAAGACTAGTATGCTCAGCTGTCAAACGGCGGCCATCTTTAAAAATATTCGATTTACAAATCGCTCCCATTTAATTAACATGCAAAACTGGATTTCAAGATGCTTCTAATTGTTACGGAAGTGGACCACGACTGCTAATCTAGCCAACAATAGTTAATTAACAATGGCAAGTGCCAACAACCTAATAACACAACACCACAACACCTTTAACGTCGCTATTTTAAATATGGAGGACCTTATTATGGAAAAGTACTTTCGTTCAAAATAGCAACAATAAAGGTTTTGTAGTTTTTTTTTTAAACTACAACTCGAAAAAACGTAATAATTGTATTTTATTTCTTGATGTACAACACGAAAAACGTGAAAATTGTATTTTTATTTCTTGTTATGTTTTTCACGGGGCTATCAATAACTACAACGAGTGCATTCCGTTACCTGCTGGCTCTACTGGGAGCATAGTAAACAACAGTGCTAGCCCGTGCTAGCCTGCGCGGTCAGTAGGCCTAGAAAACGGAATGGTTCCCAGTAAAAGCATCCAGCACAAACTATGCAGCTGTCAGAAAAATAGTCAATTTAAAACATGATATTAATTATTGAGGGTAAACTTGAGGAGAAATGAAAAGATTTCACGTTTATTCTCGGTTATGGATTTAACAAATAAATCATTCTCTTGGCGGAAAATTTAAAGCCGTCATCTAGCCTAGGTCTAGGCCTAGTCATCGACCCATAATTGCAAGCTATGAATTATTTGGATTTTTAAATTATGTTATTGTAAGGTTACTTGCAGTGAGTACAGCATCTCGGCACGGTAGGCCTAGGCTGCGTCACTCTTCGCTACTTAAGTTAGTTTTTCAACTTTTACACATTCCAAGGTAGCGTGTTGTAAAACATATAGTTGACAATGTGCTTATTAGCCTTTTGAAAGTTATTTTCAAATTTGACAAAATACGATTGTTATAATTACTT